>JAPFFP010000098.1:1711388-1733527 GCA_026153255.1 Solanum medicagineum
CCCCACTTGTGGGATTACACTGGGTATGTTGTTGTTGTTGTTGTTGTAAAGAAAGAAACAACTCTTTGGTGTCTAACACCAACTTACCCTGACTCGAGAAGAAAAGACATCCTTTAGACAAGTTAACAAGATTAAACTTATCAGCAAAGATCATTGCCTCTTTGATCAATTAACAGCTTTTACTTATATATGGTCAACAATACGTGATGAACAAGCAGCTGTGACAATCTGTCTTTACCACAACTATTGCAGGAATGGATGCTCAAGTTGCCTATGGTTTTCACCATCTACGCAATGAAAAGCCATACCTTGCTCAAGGTCCTATATCAAATAAGGTTGATGCTCTTGTTCTTGATCATAAACTTGTTTGCATATTGTAGTTTTTATTTTATGAAGTTGCTTGATCTTTTGTTTTCTTAAAATCAACTTGGTAAAAGCATCTATACTTGTCAAATTGAAAAAAATGTGGTGCCAGCAACACCTACAACAAGGAAAGGGATATAGAAAATTTGACAATAGATATATGCCAAAACTTGTCTGAGGTGAAGCAAGCTTCAGTCCCAGATGTGTAACATTTGATGAACACTAAATGGCCTCTGCTATCATAATAAAGTTTCTCCTTAGACATGTAAAACCTTGGAAGCCATATATTGGCTGAACAATAGTCCAAGTACTAATATCACGAGTCTTTCCACTGAAATGTAGGTGAGCAATTTTCACAAGATGCTTTTCTAATTTGGAGTCAAAAAAGCCATTTTTGCATGATGTCCTGGCACATCTTTAACTGCCACTACAATAACAAGAAGCCTCATTCTCAAACAAGTTGGGGTCATGTCACTATCATACCAAAAGAAAAGATCAAACAATATTAATGTTAGAAGTTCTCTAACAAGTCTACATGTGGATATCCCATGTAGAATCAAATTAAGCTTCGCGCTCACTTTCTTTTGCTTGGGTATTTCAGTCTTCAGCTTCTCTAGAAATATTTTAGGGTATGTTGAGATGGATGTGTGGTCATACCAGGAGTAATAAGATTAGGAATGAGACCATTCGGGAGAAGCTAGAGGTGGCCCCTGTGTCTGATAAGATGAAGGAAGCGAGACTGCAATGGTTTGGACATGTGCAGAGGAGTTCCGATATTTCTGTTAGGAGGTGCGAGAGAGGTTGAATTTGGGAGTTACACGAAGGAGTAGAGGTAGACCGAAGGAGTATTGGGAGAAGGTGCAGAAAAGATATGGCGAAACTTGATCTTGCCAAGGATATGACCGTAGATAGAAAGGAGTGGAGGTCGCAAATTAGAGTAGCAACTAATAGGTTGGTAAGGTTAGGCGGATGTCTGGCCTTGGGGAATAATAGGGTAGTAGGATTAGTCGTGTTTTATTCTGGTGTTATTATCCATCATATATATGTTGATTGTATCGTATTTACATACTATCATGGGCTTTTCGTTATTAGTCGATCTTCCTGTTTCCTTTTTATTTTCCTTTCCCTTTTCTTCATATCAAGTTTATTCTGCTTATGAGTTTTTGAGACGAGGGTTCCCAGGAAACAACCTCTCTACCTTGTGAGGTCGTGGTAAGGTGGGATTCCACTGGGTATGTTGTTGTTGTTGTTTGTATTTTGGTAATTTCTGAAATTATGATATATCCTACAATAGCGTTTTGAAGTTTGATTCTTCTTGTAGTATGCATTAATCTACCAAAAATTATGTTAGCTCTTGTGATATGGATATGGTGGCCAGCTCTTTTATGGTCAGTAGCTCTTGTCAGATTTTTATAGCTACTACTCGTCTCTTAGACTTATGTTACAAAGGCATAGACAACTTGGAAGTGTATAGTAATGGTTATTTGTTTTTTCAGAGGTAAATTATATTTGATGTCATGAAGTACGATGTTCTAGATTCTGACGAGAAAATTTTCTGCAGTTGATATACTCAGGATATAGTTGCAAACAAGGCTGGTTCTTTGCACCTTGTAGCAGTGATCCTGGTTTAAGGTTAGTACATTCTCACAAACTTATCCACTCAAATCCTGCATGCAACAGCTATTTGTTTGTATTTGTTTTTTTCCTACATGCATAATCATACAATTTCCTTACGTCCACTTGTCCAGTTCATCATAGATTAGGGTCAGAAGCAAGATAGAGATATAAACCATTTTTTTCATCCATCAGAAAGGTCCTGCTTGATCACTTATTTAGCTGGGATTGAGTAATCCTAATCTTAGAAAGAGATTTTTCTTTGCACCTCATATCATACATTACATATATCTGACAATGAATTCAGAACACTGATATTGTTAGGCATGAAGGAGAGCAAATGTGGACTTGGTTTTTAAAATTCAACTCTCAGCTTCTTCATCTGTTTGTTGTGGCATGATGATTGTTCTTTAGCAAAATCATATGGTATCAATTGTCTGTCCAAAAGTATATATTTATTCGTGATGCAGTTTAAGTTTCCTATGCTTTGTTCCTTCGTTTTTTTTTCCTGAGTATATGCTTTTTGTACCAGTCAATTTATTGAGTGCACGAATAAGTATGAGTTTTAGAATATCTAGTGCAAGAGAACCTCTAATTAATCTTTTTTTGATAAAGAGAACCTCTAATTAGTCTTAAATAAATTATTGAGTGCAAGAATAAGTATGATTTTAGAATATCTAGTGCAAGAGAACCTCTAATTAAGTATGATTTGTACTTCTTTCCTGAGTATATGCTTTTTGTACCAGTCAATTTATTGAGTGCACGAATAAGTATGATTTTTAGAATTTCTAGTGCAAGAGAACCTCTAATTAATCTTTTTTTGATAAAGAGAACCTCTAATTAGTCTTAAATAAATTATTGAGTATAGGGATGGGGTGGGCCCTAACAAAATGGATTGTTTATAGAGGATTCACAGAATCGATTCTAACTAGTTGAGATTGAGGCATAATATTTCTAGTAGTCATCGTTGATGCATTTGTACTTCTTTTCTAATGTTATATATTGGACAATATGAACCTTGGCTAGAAAAGGAAAAAACACATTCTAAATCATCTTAAAGTGGTAGAACTTTACATTTGTTCTGCTGCAAATTTGAGAAGGTTTGGATAAATGAATGCACAAGCAATGGTTAGAGCATAGTGAGTTGAACACTCAAATTATATCCTTCAAACCAGGTAGTAGATAATGCTTTAAAATGTCTTTTGTATGTCAGTAAATCATGATGCAAACTTGTTGTATTTGATATGAGAGAAGGACAATAAAAAATCTTTGAGTATTTAGACTTTTTATTTGTAGGCACGACACATGACTGCAGTAGTAATCCTGGTGTCCTGGTAGTCTCTATAGTTATATTTATTAATGAAAAAGAACAAAGAAAGTTCCAAAAGTCTGACATGCCTGTCAAACTTGCCGAAATATAAGGGAATGGGAGTTTCTCTCATCTTGTCATAGAAGTGGAAAGAACTCGACATAGTGATACATTTTACCTGTTCCCAGATTGGAACAACGTTGGTGCTGCAGGTGGTTTGAGAAATCTCGATTGACACATCGGGATTTACACTAACCTCGGCATCTCCTCTGGATTCTTGGATCTGATGCACAGGAAAACTTCAAAGCATTTATTAATTGTATCCTCTGCTTATCCTCGCTGAAGCCTTGAAACACAGTGTGAAGCCACTAGAGAAGTGTTTCCTTAGGATTCCATACATCAGGACAGAAAGCTCCCTGGCTAGGCTGGCTTTACTTCCTAGGACTAGGTGTGATTTATGTTCTGCCCTTCTGGTTATATATTATATTGTGATGAGCTACATATACCATAATTGTTTAAACAAAAAAGACTGCTCATGTTTCTCCATTAGAGGGCATAAGGGTGTTGCCTGTACTCTTAATGGTGCATGAGTGCTGTTTTTTGACAAAAAGGGACAGCTCATATTTATCCATCTACAATCTCAAGGGTGCGAGTTTGCTTCTTGCACTTGTTAATGTCTCATTTACTGATGCAGACTGCTAAAAAATTCCTTTCAGTTATTACCTGCTGAATGTGAAAAGTACTAAAGCAATATTATTAGGTATTGCTTTGGAAATTGAGTATCATGAATGGTCAGATGCAGTGGGGGCCTTCTTCCTCCTCTTTTGATATATCATGGCTTTGGATATGGTGTTTGATCTTCCATACTTGTACATCAGTTAAAAAATACATCGGGAAAGAACTTTTTGCCTTTTCTTTTTGAGTGTTCCTTTTTGGAGAATCTAATGGTCACGGAATCACGTATATACTGAAGCATATCTCTGATTCCTAAGTGAATTTTTTGATGCAGGGGATTAAATAACATTCTGCGCTTATACGTCAAGAAGGTCAATAGCTCGAAGTGGGAGCAAGTCCCTATACCTTCAAGGTTGATATATATCCTTTGATGTCTATTAAACAGAGCAATATATTTAAAATAGTTCATTAAATAGAGCAATATATTTTAAATAGTTCACTGCAAGATGCAGAATCGCTTGGATACCTCAACATCATATTTGTCCTCTTTTTCTGATTTTGGGGCAAATATAGTCAATCATTGTGAAAAAATAATGCTAGTTATAGTGTTCCTAATGAGTTGTTACGTGTTTTGAAGTTTTATAGTTCTACAGTCCTAATCCTTTCATGTTGCAGTGTTCGGTCTATAGTGACTTTGAATCTTCCAAGCTATGGCAGTGGGAGGAATCCTTGGGGGAATTTGAAGCCAGAGTACTTGGAGAAGGTAATTTATTTTTGTTGCATTTGGCATATAGGATGGTAAATTTGATACTAATGATGCATTTCCATTTTGCATTTGTCCATTTACTCCTTGTATTATGTGTGTAGAGGGCTGTAAGAACCTTAATGGACTTGAATGATGCCCCTGGTAGACAAATAGACTAATTTGGTCAGTTGAGATCATCATTAAAACAGAACACTAACAAGATTTTGTTATTGGGACGTGAACTTGATCATTGCATTCTTCTTTAAGAAACTTTTAAGTTAGTCATCATTTTTACCAATGGTCAATTTGGATTTTTGCTTGAAATATTTTTGGAATTTAAGTAGAATGAGTTGATGGTTCCTTTCATTTTATCACATTTTTTATTTTTAGTCCAGCTTCTGCATCAAGTACTGAATATGGTATAATTGCATGTTTATTGAAGAAAAGAGTGAATCAATTTAGCTACTACTCTTTGAGGTAGTTGAATTTGGTATATCTCTGTGCTATTGTAAAATTTTCTTTTTAGAGCACAGTTAGAGCTGGAATCCCCAAGTGCCAAATTGTCCAATGTTTTGTTGTTTCTGATCTTCTATTGGAATGCAACAATATGCATATTAGTGGCCTGGGCACTGCAGATTCTTTATCGTAAACTTCAGGAAAAAGAAACAAAAAGCTGTATTTTGGGGTGATGCGAGGTTTCCCATAATATTGTGATTCTACTCAATATTCGGATAGATCAGTTACCAATTTTCCACAAATGTTGATGGAAACCAATGCATCATTCACTGTAGTATCTTTTGAAACACTAATAATGATTTCTTTTCACTTGCTTTGGAAATGTTAGAGAGGTTTTGTTGAAGCCCACGCGGATGATGGATATGTTGAAATATTTGGCCTGAAACATGGATGGCATGCTTCTATGGTTATGGTTGAACTCATCTCTGCCAAACATATTGCCCAGGTATTTTACTCACTCACTGGAACCTGTTCTCTCTATCATATGGATTCTCATCACATGCATTGTTTCACAGAGTTTCCTGTAGAATGCTGAATGAAATCAGGAGAGTGCTATAATTTTTCATCTCTTGTTTACTGTCCTTTTTTGAGAAATAATAATTCAAGAGCCTCCATTGAACATTGATGTGCAAAATATTAAAAATTGAGTTTGGCATCCCTAACTTGTATACATGATCATTGAGATGAGACTAATTATATTTGCACTGATCTATCCTAACCAAAAGAGCCTAAGGCTTATTTGTTCGCGGGGTGGGGGGATCCATTGGCCTCAACCAGCTTCTGAATTTCCTCTGTACCTTTTGATCCTCCACTGTGGTTTCCATTCCTTCTTGGCACATTTAGCAATTAGTATGGAGTATTTTTTTCCACTAACAAGGTTGATGCCATTGTTGACACACCATTTGATGCGAAAGAGTAAAACATGCGCAGCTTCATCCATGTTGCTGTTACCTTGTCCCAGAAGAACAGAGTAGGCATAAATGTTGCTGCCAAGAGACTGATAATTCCCTGAATGCAACTCCTGTCTGTATTTAACTTTATTCCAGTCTGCATCAAACATGCTTGGCATATGGAGTCCCAAGTGTCTCCAACTCTGGCTGTTCCAAGCTCAGTCATGAGTACCTGCATTATGTTAAAGAAAATTTAGTAGTTGATCTTGTACATAGTAGGTTTTTCATCATCAAATTTACTGCTACACCCAGACCAACACGTTTCGCAGCAAATGGAAATGGGATGTGTCCTAGTAATGCATGCCAGGAAAGGTTTGGGAGTCTTTATGATTCCACCTGTTAAGGAGGGCCACTTTTAAGGCTAAATTGCTTAAGTTAATACCCAGAGGACCACCAACATTAAGTCACAACTTTTAAGCATGGTCACCCTGGCATAATATGTGGTCTGCAGTCTCAAGTTGCCCCGTCATGTTGTTGACTCTCCCACAGTAGCATTTAGGGACCATAATGATACCAAATCTAGCTCCGCTGTTGTAGTAGCTAGTCCATTATGAAGGGTCCTTCAAGTGATAAAAGACATCTTTGAAAAGATGCTTCTGCGCTAGACTTTGTTATCAACTTGCTTGGGAGCCCACTTCTGCCCAGATTATATCAAGCTGAACTAACAGGAAACCGCCCTGTGGAGGATGGAATCCATGTGCCCTGTCATCCTCTGCAATATTCAGGGAGATTTGAAGCTCACGGATCTTGTTCTCTGTGTCAATAGGGAGTTGAGTAAGCAGAACCCTCCTGTCCCATTGGCCATTCTTCTGGACTTTCTTTCACCTTGATGTTCCAAAGATTAAGGCCAGAGGTAACCTTCTATAAAGAGGTCCAATGCTAGAGCATAATCATACCAAAAGGAGACATCTCCTCTGCCCAACTACCATAGGATGTTAGCTTCAGCAGTCTTTAATATCACACGAATTTCCAGCTATGAGAATGGCTAATCTGCTCTGCATCAAGATAGGATGGATATCAGTGAGGTATTTCACTTTCATGAACTCACTCCAAAATGAGTTGGTAGTTCGCAAAATTCATTATTACTTAGTGTCAAAGGTTTGGCATATATCAAAGTTCAAACAATCTCCTGAAATTGGCACTCCTTTGCCTTTCCCTCATCGTCATTGCCTTCTTGCTTGATATCTTGTGCAATTAAAGGGAACGAATGCTTGCCGATACGAAGCCACTTCGTTCTTCTTGGTAGGGGTAACAAAGTGTTTGCCAAGCCAATCAATGGTGCTTAAATCCTCCCCAATTTGACTTACAAAATATCTGTTCTACGGTAAACTTCTTTCATTTTTGAATTGGCTTGCGAGAGTTCATTGACTGCGTAAGACGATCCATCTTGATAACGAACTCCGCAATAACAAGAAACCAAAATTAATCATTCGATGTATGCTTGTTCTCCCCTCTTCAATTCCCAATGAACAACATGATCTTGACATGATCATTTGTTCAATCTGGTCGATTTGATACTTAGTTCTTCTTTCTTTAAAATATAGGCTTCAGCAATTAGGTTTGAATTACGTGGCGGGGAATGGAAAGAAGCGTATATGCAGGTGGATGGTGAACCATGGAAACAACCTATGAACAATGAATTTTCAACCTTTGTGGAAATTAAGAGAGTACCCTTTCAGTCTGTTATGGTCCATGGAGAGTAGTAAGCATTTCAATTTTACATTTTTCTTCTTTTCCTGTTCTAGGCAGTCTTTTTCCTCCTCCTCCGTAAATTTGTGTATAATTCATTTAGCTCCAAAAGATCAGGGAACTGAATCAAAGGTGGGCTATGTAATTCAAGAGGTAATTCGCCAAACATGTTATAATTGTAATTTTATTCATGATTTGATTATGTAAAGAAACTAGTCGAGAATTGACTCAGCTGGACTTACCATGTATGATTTTATACAAAGCGTCGAGTTATTGCCCAAACTTGTGTTGAGACTGAAGCGTAGTTGTTGATTGACTTTTTTTTTCCCCTTCAAATTTTATGGGTTAGTTGAAAACTACCTAATGAGTGATACATGGTGTGCTAATTCATGAATTTTTAGAAATATGATTCACCAATTATGCCAGACTCAAATTTGTCATAATAACCTAGTTTATCATTCCAATAGCCTCTACATCATCTACTCACTTTTTTTCCCCCCCAACATTTAGAGACCACAAAATAGGAATTTAGAGTTTTTCTCAATTGTTTATGTGTGTCAATTCATAATTTGTTTTTTTGGAATATTATTGACTATGTTTGGACTAACTTTTTTAAGAACCATTCGTAATGACCTAGTAAATGATAACTTCTACATGATCTACACAACTTTCTTTTAGCATTTAGGGTGCATGAAATAGAAGTTAAAAAGGTTTTTTAATATCTTCTAGGAAAAAAACATAAATTCACCCCTGAAGTTGTTTCGAAAAGTCAGTGGAGTGATCTGTTACACACTCGTACTATTCATAAGTGAATTTATCTATCCCTTACTAAACACACACCTAAACTATGCAAAGAGTGAGAGTGACTTGCCTCCTAGTAATGCCACATATTAGATGAATCCCAATCCGATTTATTTATCCAAACCCATTTTGTTTCACCCACCCATTTACCCAAAATTCATTGTGTTTCACCCACCCATTTAATTTCTATAAGAACACTAAGCCCTAACATTTTGAATCACATCTACATGATCCATGCTACTTTTTTTTTCCTAACATTTAAGGATCACGAAATAGGAATTCAAGATTTTCTTAATTTTTCACGTGTGTTCGCCCGTATATTTTTCTTAATTTTTACTATCTTTTTTATTCTGATAACATTTTTTAGGTTTTAGCTTTACATAATCTTGTTTTTTTTTTTTTTTTACTTACTATACAGTGGAGTCTACTTCATCTTCACTAGTGGTTCTATAATGCTTTCTAGAAGATTTTTTTTAACTAATAACTATTTGATTAAATTTAAATTCACATCTAATATGATTTATTAAAAGAAATTATCAGAAATTTTTCAAAGTAATAATTAAGAACAGAAGTTAAATTTGTCATCTTAATAATTTAAATTTGTTCAAATTTATTAAGTGACTATAAAATAAGAAAAAAAATGTACTTAATGATTATTTTGTCTTACTATTTGCAAATTGCAATATACTTTTTTCGTGTTGTCTCATTCATTACTTCATCAAATTCATTATGATGTATGTTGTTCAATGTACTTACTCTATTTCTTTAATATGATTAAAGTATTTGACCTACTTTTCTCAACAATCTAAAATTTAAGTGTGTAAATATTTGTTTAAAAAGAGATAATATAATATATCTTGTGGTACAATGCTAATCATGTGGTCTGGTTTGTATATATCTAAGATATTAGATTAAAAAATAGATTAGAGAACACATATATAATTATTCACTAAATAGAATAGTGGCGGAGACAAGCTTTATTATGTGAAAGCTCAATTTAGAATTTAGTTTAAAATAAATTCATTGCATATATATTAAACTCTATATTAAATTTTATCATAAAGTTAGCCCTACCGCCAAAAAATATTATAAAATTCGGCACACCCATATTAAGATAAATGATACAAAAAGTGTGTTCCTTTTTCTTATGGTCCTAAGACTCCTAGTGCTCTAAACACGGATTATTGGCCCTTAAGAGTGGTTTTTAAAAAGCTCTAAGTGAAACTTAGTGTGGGAGATTAGTGCCTAATTATCCTATAATTTATTAAAAAGAATTTCACTAAAAAATTACAAAATATTGTAAAGGACTTCCCTAATGGTTAGCAAGTGTTCTACCGTGATATAGAGAAACATTTACACACTTTATCCAAAAGGCTAAAATTTCAACCACCAAAAAGATGCAAGGAAATGATAAAGATTAAGGATGAACAAAATCAAATCGAAAATCGAACTAAACTGTTATTCGAATCAATTTGAGAGAATAAAATTGATTAATGGTTTAGTTTAACTTGGTTTGATATTGAAAAAAAAAATTCGACTATATTTGGTTTGGTTTGATTTTATCTTTAAAAAACCAACCCGAGACTAAACCAATCCGATATTATTATATATATAATTTACCCTTTTAACATATTATTTTAAATTTTACTTAGACTTTAGATGGTCTAATAAAAGCTATAGTCCATATTTATTAGTAGGGATAATTACTTTTTTGAGTTTTTTTTAATCAAATATTTACTATTTTTAAATATGTTTTTATTTATTATCTAGAAGTACCAAATTTAGAAAATATTTATCATCTATAACAATTGTACTACGCATTAAAAGCAAATTATATATGTATTATATTTATTTAGGTAAAAAAAATGTAATGTGTTAAAACAAATTATGCATGCATGTATAATATATATAGATGTATTATACTATGTATAAAAATGAATTTGTATGCAATATAGATGTATTGAAAGTGTTTTAAAATGTATTAAACTTATTTTGATAAAAATCTAGATTATATATTTAAAGTGAATTATACATGTATTAAGATAAATTTATATGACTATAAATGGTTAATTTTTAAATATGGTATATTTAGTTAAGTTTTCCATATTAGTAACTTTAAAGCACAATAAATCAAATCAATACTACTAACAAAAAAAAAAAAACAAAAAGAAAAAAACTAATCCAACACTAAGATCGGTAATATTAACAATGAATATTTATTCATTAGTTTTATGTTGGTTTAGATAAAAAATACATAACCTAATTTTAATTTTTCATTAATGTTTACTCATATAATTAATAAAGACTTATTACACTTATTTTAACATGATTTAGCACTTTAAAGTTATGATATTTTCATTATGACTTATTTTAGCATGATTTAGTAATTTAAAATTAGGATAATCTTCATTGTGACTTATTTATTTGCAATATTGATTTATGCGATCTTATTATTATATTTTGTTAAATATTTTGTGCCTTCACTAATATCATATTTTGTGTTTTTCTTAAACAAATTCTAGATTTTTGTATTTTGGTAGGACTAAAAAAATATTTGAATCATAAGTTAATTAAATATTTTTATAAATACTTTATCAAAATATTCGAAAAAAACTCAAAAACACGAGAAATTTGACTAAAGGCCAATATTTCTGTGGGTGTTAGCCCACGATTCTGGCGCTGCATGGGGACCCGGCGCAATATTTCTGAAAAATCATACGAGTGGGTCCATAATGAGCCCGGCAAGAGGCGCAGGTGGCCCAACGACGTTTGCGGAGGCCTGGTAGGATTTTATGGGCCAAGGAAGCCTAAATAGGCGGTTTCGACATATATTTGTGGGTGTTAGCCCACGGATTCTGGCGCTGCATGGGGGTCCAGCGCATGATTCCCGAAAAATCATATGAGTGGGTCCACAACAAGTCCGAGAAGAGGCCCAAGTGGCCCGGCAGCGTTGGAGGAGGCCTTGTAGGATTTTATGGGTCAAGAAAGCCTAAACAAGCGATTTCGACAGACTTCTATAGGTGTTAGCCCACATATTCAGCCGCTGCATGGGGGTCCAACGTAAGATTCTTGAAAAATCATACGAGTGGGTCTGCAACGAGCCCCGCAAGAGGCTCAGGTGGCCCGACGGTGATGGCGGAGGCTAGCTAGGATTTTACGGGTCAAGGAAGCTGAAACAGGCAATTTCGGCAGATTTTTGTGGGTGTTAGGCCACGGATTCTGGTGCTGCATGAGGGTCAGTTGCAAGATTCTCGAAAAATCATACAAGTGGACCCATCACGAGCCCGGCAAGAGCCCCAGGTGGCCCGACAGCGTTGGCGGATGCCTGGTAGAATTTTATAGGCCAAGAAAGCCGTAACAAGCGATTTTGTTAAATTCCTGTGGGTGTCAGCCCATGAATTCTGGCACTGCATGGGGGTCCGGCGCAAGTTTCTCGAAAAATCATACGAGTGGGTCTGCAACGAGCCCGGCAAGAGGCTCAAGTGGCCCGGCGGTGTTGCCTGGTAGGATTTTATGGGCCAAGGAACCCGAAACATGCGATTTCAACAGATTTTTGTGGGTGTTATTAGTTTGTTTAGTATTTCAAATGTTTTTTGTTACATATAATGTTAATTTTGGACTATCTAAATTTGAAAAACTAAGATCAATTGTATTAACTAAACAATTTACACTTTGTTCAATTATGTACTTAATGTTTTCCTTTTTTTCTTTCTATTTTACCAAAATCTCTCACCAAAAAAAAAAAATATTAATATTACTAATCATACATTACAAAAACAAATAGTAAGTAGGCAGCTTTGTCGGCAAGTTGGCTTATCAATAAGACCCCACCAGCAAAAAGAAAGGACTTTTTAGGTTCTAGGCTAAATAATTTATATATTATTACTATAATTTAATTTATTATAATAACTAACTATTTCTACGTTTTATAATACAGAGTTGATATAAATAAATGTACACTTATAGAGGTGTAATATTGATTCTGAATTAAAAGATAATAACTTCAAGTAGTAAATATTGGAGTCTAAATACAAGATTTATTCAGAATTAATAATCTTTTTAAAAATATAAATACACTTTTAGAACAAAAAAACTACAATTATATTTGAATTTCTAACTCAATTGAATGCATCATCAATACAAAAAATTAAACTCACAAAGTAAAAATCTTTAAAAATCATTATATTTAGAATTCGTATCTGAATTTCTAAATCGACCCGCAATAAAGAAAAAATCACAAAGTGAAATCCTCAAAAGCAAAGCACCCATAAAAACCTTTCATGATAACTACAAGCACTAGCAATTCCACCACCTAAAAAAGAAATTATTCTATCAACTTGTCCCAATACTTGTATAACGATTCTTCAAATTAAAAAACCTCCATCAAAACCCTCCACCCCTTTATATATAATCATGTGGAGGTTATTAGTAAGAATGAAGCAAAATTTTCAAAACATGGGAAAAAGTCCGAGAGTAGCTGATGAAAATATGACCAATATTTGTAGAGATGAAAATAGATCAACAAGGCAACATAATTGGACCGGGTTTTCGATTATTTGTGGTGTTTTTCGCGCACCGCTGGCTTTATTTTCATGCTTAAATCATCCTCGAATCAATGGAACTGATGGAGTTTGGGTTTCTGGAGAATTTTCACAAATTTCTGAAATGAATCATCTTATGGTTAGTGATAGTATGCGTTATGCAATATTGATGTGAAGAAAAAAAAGACTATGGTAAGATATGAAATGAAGTGGAAGTTTAGTTGAGAGACTCTTTTTTTTTTCTTTTGTTTTTTGGGGTTTGTGTTTTTTTGGGTTTTAATTATTTTAAAATATATATGTTGATGTATTAGAAGTTTTGGATTAGTTGTTTTTCCCAAAGGAAATCTAGGGTTGTATATGTGTTGCTTCCTCGATTTTATATTATACGATGATGTTTAACTGGATCAAGAAATTGTTTTTTGAAAAAGCGGAAATTTATAAATTTAAATTGTCGTGATGCCTTTGTGAAATATATACAAAAGTTAAAATATGTGTATTTCTAATTGAGTTTTCACATAATTTGTCTGGCCATGAAAAATTTAGAGTTTTAACAAAAATTTCATTAAGTTATTCGTTTTAAATTTATGATCTTAAATATATTTTGTGATATCTTTAAAATTTATATATTAGAAACACTTATTTTCTGTCGTGTTTTAGTGTAATTCGTCGGAAATATGTTGGTAAGAAAGTTGCTAGCTAGAACTTTTTTTGTTTATCTCTTTAATTTTTTTTTTTTTATAATTTAAACTGAATTTTGTAAGTGAATAAAAATAGAGTAAATAATGGTCATGAACTTGAAGTTTTTCTTGAAAAAATAAAAAAAAAATCCTTTTTCTTTCTGGTTAATGCTTATGTAAAGAGAAAATGACAAAAATGATGCCTTATAGTTGAGAGTAGGTTTCAAAGAATTACTTTAAGTAAGCATTCAATAGTTTTGATCTTTTAAATTTATCAAAAATTAACACTTTTAGTTGGTATACATCAAATACTTTAGAACTTTATCTTTAGATTTACCAAACTATGAAAAAAAAAAAAAGAAATTAGTGGAAATTCACGTTTAGAGTATACTTTTGGTTGTTTTTTATTTGTTATTTCTTATATATTTCTAGAGCCTGGTGCAATTTATTGAAGGTTAATTTATATAATTTTTTTTGTATATTCTAGTGTTAAATACACTTTTTATTGTTGTATATAGGTATTAGGATTTGATAAAAAAAATTTAGTGTTTCTATATGGCTAATTTTTCGAATTAGTTTTGCTAAATCTAATGAACATAATTGTTAAATATTTGATGGAGACTATACATTAATTTTTGATAAATTTAAAAGATCAAAAATATTAATTGTACACTTGAGAGTATTTTGAACCTAACCTCAAACATAAGGGATCATTTTCTTCTTATGTTGACCTAATTATTCCTTTGTTGAAAGTGCTTTTTTTTTTTTAAAAAAAAACATTTATCTTTTGATGTTTGTGTACCTGTTGTCCTTAGCTTATAATACAGATCTTAGGTTTAAGAATATTTTATCTAAATTGCCAGCTTAATTAATTAGTTTGATGTGACATACCTATCAATTCTCTTGAGTGCTTTATATTATTATAATGATAAAAGAAGATATAAAACATTTGAATTAAATTTTAATTTTAAGTTGCGCGAAATATAAGTAAAATACGAGGATAGAATACATAGGTAATGTTAATTGTTTCTCAACATTTTCACTAAGAAGATTTAAAATATATAAAAATAAATATATAAAGTGTGATACATGCATAATTATACAAGTTTATAGATCATTATATATAAATGCTATACATAACAAAACTTATGGATAAGTTCAAATGATTTTTTTTCAAATATCTTTAATTTGGTCAATAATAACAAGTTCAATTATACCATTACTATCGACGAAGAATATAAATATAATCTATGTGAATATCACTAAAGAAATTTCAAATATTACACTATGAATTGACAATATTAAAAGTGTTAAACGGATTTAAAGATTTAATATTGAACTCACAAATATAGAAGCCTACATACATTTCTTAGTTCTATCCAAAAGCTTCTCTTTGTATTATAATAAGTATTTTTTTTTAATTCATTGGTGCTTTCTAGATTCATTTAAATCAAACTATATATGCAACTTTAGTTTCTTATAAGACAAAAAAATAGTTTTACTCTCAAAAATAAAATAAGTTGAACTAATGATAATTCCAAATCTATGAAACTTGAGAATCTTACTTTTTGTCATTTCGTTTTCTAATTGTCTTTAGAGAAAAAGAAAAAAAAATGCTTAACTCATTTTTCTTTTGAGAATAAGGATATAAATTTACACCACATATGCCACAATATATAAGCCTTAACATTGGGTTTTTTGGTTTCTCATCGGGCATTGGCATTCGTATTGAATCTCAATTAAATTTGAAATTTGTATATTGCAAAACTCATTTGTATAGCTGACATTTTCAACAAGAATAGAAGATCTCTAATTAAGGATGAAGAAATCTCAACTATATCTATCACAACTTATGTCGATCTTACAGGTACATAGGATAAGCTAGTGATAGTGACATAACACCTCGGGATCCCTCTAAATTGGGTTTTTACATATTTAATATATATAATTGAGTTATTTTTATCCTAACTACCCCTTAAATTTGATTGTCTATGATAAATAGCACGATTATATTTTTCTAGAAGCGTGAGAATGATTTATTTATTTTTTAAATATGTCAATAATAACTCGACAAAAATTAATAAATGGAAGGAGCACATATACTTTAGGTATAATTAATTTAGTTTTAAAAGTTTGGGAAACCAAACAAATTGCTACAAGTAATTGTTTGATAGATACATATTATTTTTCTCTTATTCTTTGTGTTAATAATTATTCTTTCTATAATGACTGTAAGTTGACATTAACATGTGATTCATATAGGTGTATAAGAATATGAGTTAATAAAGCACCAATTAATTCCTTGGCTCCTACAGAGAACAGTCATTATATTATGGGTGGTCCTAGAAAAAATTCCCTTTTTTCACTCAAAATGCTATGCTTTTATTTTCCACTATTCTATAGCTTTTATGAAAAAGAAAAAAGAAAAAGTGTTACTATCATACATGGTAAATGGGAAATAATTTCTATTTGTTGGTAAGGTAATACTAAAAAGCATGGAGGTCTAAGGAATCAATACGATAATACAATTTTTGAGTTGTATAAGATCAAAATATCTTTACCATAATACAATTAGGGTGTATAAGTAAATATGATATATTAGTGATATTGAGACTATTAGTGCTACCATTATTTTTCATCTACTGTTAGGTTTGTTGTTTTGTATAAATGAATATTAGATTAGAATAGTACTCGTGTTGATAATTAATATCATGATTTATTATGTATAAAAATTATGTTATTCTAATTGTACATGTATTAATTATACATAGATCAAAAATATAACCAAGCAAAAGATTACATAATACCAAAAGTAATATTAGTATTAATTTTTCTAATACCTCCTACCAAATATGAACTATTGATCAATGTTATAATATCCGTGTTTGAACTACCAAAAGTAACTTTAAAATGCATCACTAATAGGTAACACTTGTTTACTTATATAAACAACATTTCTCTTGTGTTTTTGTCGATGTGGGACTTCTCATCTTAAGATGGATTGTTACATGCACCTCCTCTATGGACTCAGCGTTCTTGCTGAGGATTGCCCCACTATATGGGATTCACGTAGACTCAACACTGAGGTTTGTCCTACGTCGTCAAAATTTGTCTAAACTCAGTTGAACTCTGACCCATATCGCGGCTAACATAGGAACATCATTAGTTGGTAAAACCTGTTTACTTACATAAGCAACATCTCTTCTATATTTTACCGATGTGGAACTTTTTATTTTAAGATGGGTTATTACAATTACTATGTTCATTATACGATATATAAATACACAACCTTGTGTATAAACAAGAAATAATTGAAAATAATGTAAACGAGTTTTGACCATATCTCTTTTTATTGTTCAATATGATACTAATTATCGACGATGATGGAGAAATTTGTGAGAAGGTCATGTTCAACTCTCGAGTAGAAGTTTTCTTATAGTTTCAAACAAATTCACAAATTTTGCTTAATTAAGGATGAAGAAATCTTGTTGGTTGTATTATCAAGTCCATGAACCTTCTCCAACATTCCAATAAGCTACTCAATCGACTAAAGCTAAAAAAACAAAAAAGAGATAACTCTAATTATTGAGTCCACAAGGAGTTTACTCATAGGTGTGGGTTGTGACCAACTAATTAACATTCCAATAGACTTTTTGCTCATGACATCTACCACTCAAACAATATAAAACACTACAATTATAAGTCTTAATCATCTCTAATCATGTTTGTTCTAGAAATTTCAATCCAAATCAACATATACTTCACCCTCTCCATATAAATAATGCCACTAAAAATAATCTTCGAAGTATGAATATGGTTTTTCCTCGCGTTTCTTCCACTATCCAAAGATTTTTTTGAATTAGTGACATCAATGTCCAAGTAAATTGGGCACAATCATTTAACTAATATTCCATTTTATTTTAAGTTTTTTGTAAAGAAAAATCTTAGTGACATCAATATCAAGTAAATCATTCCACTGATATTCCATTATACTGAAGTCAACATCATTATTTATTATTTTAGAAAAACTTGGGATTTTTTAAGAGAAAAATCATTACAAAGTAATCTTTTATGTTCTCTTTTATTGGAGATTGATTGTGTGTTTAGTTTTCTTAAATGTTTAATCGCCATGTTTAGGTTGATTTACATCTATATCGACTAAATTTAATGGGAATTTTCAATCTTTTCACATTACAGATGTGATAACTTTATTCATTGAGACTTGAAAAGCTAAAAAGAAATCACTTAATGTTTTTGCACAGACATGTTTGGTTTAAAGTGACTAAACTAGATCTTTTTCAGTATAAATTTTTCTCATACCAATATCATGCGAAAAAAAAGACACTTTCCAAATAATAGTTCCACATCTACAGATCGATATATCTAGTGATCAATGCAAAACTATATTAAAAGACACTCTTTCATTTTATCCTCAAATATGTGCTACTTGAACCTTCTCATCGACAAAATCATATGAAAATTTGTTAGTTTATGGGCCAAAAAGGTCCAATCCACCTAAAGGCACAAAATACACAGACCCTCATGGATCAAAATAAGTGACCCAATTAAACGTTTAGACCAAATTAAAATAAATATCCTATAAACCATAGAACGAATTAGAAACGTGTATGTCAAGGTGATTTGTTTCGAATACATAGTATACAAATGAGATTCTATGTATATAGAGCATACTGACTCTTTTACTCACCTTTCTCTCCTCTATCTATGCTTCACAATTTCATGTATCTGTGTATCCAAAATCAATTTCATCCATGGCATTCAATAACAATATCATCGGATGTTCCTAATTTCAATTTCATCATTGTATTTGATATCAAAATATCTAGTGTATCTACGCACAAATATATACATTCGTCAATCGTCTCTAAGTACCATAGGAAAGAGATTATATAATTATTTTAAAATATAGAGGTAGTTAGTAAATATATACATTCGTCAATCGTCTCTAAGTACCATAGGAAAGAGATTATATAATTATTTTAAAATATAGAGGGAGTTAGTAAATATATACATTCGTCAATCGTCTCTAAGTACCATAGGAAAGAGATTATATAATTATTTTAAAATATAGAGGGAGTTAGTAAATATATACATTCGTCAATCATCTCTACGTACCATAGGAAAGAGATTATATAATTATTTTAAAATATAGAGGGAGCTAGTAAAAATGATAGAAGTCTATCCAAAGTAGCCCTTTTTAAAACTAATAATGCATATAAATTAAACTCCAACTAACGAATTAGAAGCCAAAAAACGTTCAAGGGAATATCATATAGCAAATGTTAGAAATTAGAAGAACTAAAAATTAGTACTAGCTCCATTTTCGACCTATCATTAATTTAACATCAAGGGCATATAATAAATTAAAAGATCTAATATTTCAAAAATAAAAATAAATAAAAGTGGGAATAATGAGGTTGATGGTGACATATATCCACTAGAAATAGTGTGATAAGTACAAGCCAAGCAAAGCCAGGGTGTAGGAAAAGGGTGGAAAACAGTAGAGAAATTGAACTAACAAACTCTTAAGATTAGCTGTGGATGGGTTTGAGGGCCTGAGTGGAGTTGGAGGAGGGGGCATCAAGAATATGGTAGAAAAATATATCTATATTTTTTAATTGATCGAATTTATGAGCTTCAGACATCAAATAGTTTGAAATATTATGTGCTTTCATCTTTAATCAAAGATCTGAGTTTATTTAAACTCATGATCACATTAGTCAAACTAGTGACTTTCTAACACGAAATAATAAGCTAGTCAATTTGATAGAAAATATAAAACTCATAGAACTTAAACGACTACTTGAGTAATAAAACAATTCCTATGGTATAATTAGATTAGACTTCAGAAAATAATAACAAAATTTGAATTTTCATCAACTATATATACACTTTATATGCATAATATAATATAATATTTTAATAAGATTCGAATGGACCCCTCATCCTCTCGACTTCCTCCCTATAGTAAATGTGTGGGGTTGGGGTGTTGAACCCTAATGATCCCCTTGGCTCATTTCTTCATGATAGTCATAAGTAGTATGACTAAGTGTCTCCCAGCTAGGAACCAATACATCTGGCTTCTTCTTTTCTTTTTATAATGTAATATTTGACAATGACACTAGTATCTTCTTTTTATTCATTCCATATTTCAAAATCACGGGACTCAAAGTATTTTATTTAAATTTTATGTATCGTCGAAACAGATGTAGTTTCAATTTTTATAAAAAAAAAATTATGAGATTATTAATTAATAGTTATTAATGAACTTTTTTATGTGTAGAATTTCATGTTCTTTTCTAAGATTGTTCAATAAAATCTATCTTTAAATCATGATCTAAAAAGTTCATATATTACATGAAAAATAATAAAAGAATTATTTACTAAAATTCTGGCTTTTTTCCCTTTAACCATCATCTATTGGCCACATACACATGATTCAGCAAAGATTTTTCTACTTTTAAAGCTTAAACATGATCAATCATTAGTTTCAAAGAGACGTATAAATTTAAAAATTGGATAAATAAAAATAAACGAAGGAAATACTTTCCTGATTTACTCCAATTCTTTGTGCTAAGAATAATAATATTTTTCGCCCAAAATAGAAATATTCTTGTGGACACCATTTTCACATCAAATATAACTAAGACAAGAAGATAAGATTAGTAAGATTTGCAGGTTTGGCACCTTTTTTTTCCAACAACAAAAACTCACAAGTTTTTCAATATATATATATTCCACTTAGATATGTTTGTGGCTTTAAGTTTGTAGCCAATACTTGCGCAAAATGTCAAACGAGTAGCACTAAATGCTAAACAAAAGAAACAAACAAAAAATAAAAGAAGTATAATTAGATAGGTAATAATATTCAATTATATAAGATGTGTATCAAATTTTAAAAGTACTATAAAATAATGATAAAATTAAAATGATGGAATTACGTGTATCAATTTTCAAAAAGTATGATATGCTTGAAATAACAAATTTAGAAACAAGTAAAAGATATTGTAATTTTCTGATTTAGAATGGTACGTCATTGGATAAAGTGTTGAATAGGAATGAAAATCGACCTTGGTTATCCAATGGTGCCAAGTGGAAGAGTCGTTCTTCGACGAATAAAAGTTACTCATTTCATAAGATCACACATTGACAAAAAATTTAGATACTTCAAATGTTGATTCTTTATCATTTGGGGCAATAATATGTTTACTACTATATCACAGCTCATAAAAATTTAACAGCATGATCAGGCCAACATAAAGAATCGAATCATTTCAACTTGAATATCGATTTAAAGTTAAAAATTTTAAATGACTAAATTTACATAAATATATAAATGTTGATCATACTTTAGATTAAAAAAAGTAAAAGTAAAAGCAAACAAAAATTTTCACACTACAATATGATAACAAAAAAAATCCAAAACTTTTTTCCTTCCTCTTTAAATTTAAACACAAGAAATAAACGGATCATATAGTGCATATAGAGTACCTCTATTTATAGAAGTGTAAAAAACTTTCTAAGTTTTTTTTTTTTTTTTTAATTTAGTTTTATCATTTTCTCAACCATTTTGTTAAGGAATAAAATAAGATAAAGAAAAGGGTACCGGGCTGAATACCGCTTTTCCTTAATGGGCCACTTCTCAAAAACCCACAAAAAAAGTTATAGCTCAAATTTAAATATTTAAGCAGATTTTTATATGATATAACTAGATTGAATAAAATATGAAATGTATTAATTTATCATGATTTATATATTATAGTTCATCGATTTTGATTCATTGTCACTATTTCAACTCTCAACTTATTGATAAGATTTATTTATTTATTTATATATACTCAGCATTTCTTCTATATTTATATTATATTATTTAAACTAAAGTATACACATATTAAAATTATATAATTATAAATAGTAAATGTATTTTAACTATAATAAAGTTAGGTAAATTTCCCCAAACACTATGTCTTTTTTATCTCTCTCTAATATAGAATAGGGCATTAATATGGGAATATAAAACGGTTACGACTTTTCTCTTGATGCTCTTTCCTTTGGGTTACGCAATTATTTACTTTTTTCTCTATTTGAAACCTTATTATTTGCCTCATTTATATTAACCAACCAACTAAACTAAACTTTGTTTAATTAGTAATATAATTATTTTCTTGCATTTCATAGCGGAAATATTTTATTAGCAAGTCTTCCCTTTTTTTCCCCTACGAGGAATCCCTAGCAAAA
>JAPFFP010000098.1:1734997-1780716 GCA_026153255.1 Solanum medicagineum
TTTCTTGCATTTCATAGCGGAAATATTTTATTAGCAAGTCTTCCCTTTTTTTCCCCTACGAGGAATCCCTAGCAAAAAACAAGAAAAAATTGGGAATTATCTTCATAATTTAATACATCCTTGTAGTTTTGTCTCTGAATCAAAATTCTTAAAATGTATAACTTTGAAATTAAGACAGTTACCTACTAACCGTCCAATCAAGTCTTTGTTCTTTTATTCAACAATACTTAACCGTGAAGGAGGCAAGGCGATAAAAATATTGCTTATCGTTTTTCCTTTCCTTCTCTTTTTATTATATCGTAAAAAACCGTAAAAATGATCTGATAGTACGAAAGTTTCCTACAACAATAATACACAATCAGGCCTATCTATAAGGCGGACAATTGTCCAAATACATTTTAAGATGTTCTTACATAGAATATATAATTATAACATACTAATAAACCCTAGTGGTTATTATTATATATACGGAATAATTATTATACAGATGTCTGCATATGTATAGTTTAAACTAAAAGAGAAAAATAAAATAATAATATCATATAAGGAGTCATTATCACTTTAACTCTGAAGATTGGCCAAAACTACCAACTACAAGTGAAATTTTAATGTGAATTAACCAAGAAAAATTAAACAAGTACACTAATGAGATTCATTTGCGTCCCTAAAAATTTTTGCTTTATCTTATTATGGAATAAAGTGCTTCAAACTTTTTGCGGTTTGAGAAATAAACACACGGCAACTTTTGTATATATTAAGATTTAATTAGTTGGTTTAATGAAAATATATATTATATTAGAAATGTGAAGACCTTTAGAAATGTTGTTTAAATTTTTTGCCCTTCGTTGAAAATCACTTGTTTTAGATAAAATCGTTTTTTCACCAATATTTTTAAATTTTTATTTAATTATATCTATAGTATTAACTTTTAAAATATATGCTTCTGTTTATTCAAGTAAAAATAAATTATTGATAGATTAACAAATAATTTTTCAAACAAAATCAGAATTAATCTTATCTGATGATGTTGCACTCTTAGTCCAAAAGCACTTTTGATTAAAATAAAGAAATTAATTAATTAGTGGTGCATTCTTAGTAAGCATAAAACAACAATAATTAGTGTGAATCCTTAGTAAACGCACAACATTTGTTGTTAATTAAATTAATGTAGCCATAAATCAGTGTAATAGTTAGAATTTTTGTAAATAAATTTAAAATATAAAACACAAATATACAAAGTCAACAAAATGCATGTCATCGGGTTGGTATAATTTTTCGGAAAAAATAGGTCTAGAGCCTCGGCAACCTTAAAATTCGTGTGTTAACACTCACAAAAAATTACCGAAATCGTTTGTTTCTTGTTCTTGGTCCATAAAATGCTACCGAGCATCATATAGGTTGAAGTGTGTCACTATTTTGTTGTATGAATCTTGAAAGCAATACAGGGGTACGGATGCACCTCCAATTGGTTGGGAAGATTTCAAAAAGGCATTTCCTGACCACTATCTGCCATTGGAGATTCGAGAGGCTCATGCAGATCAATTCTTAAATCTCCACCAAAGGGGTATGAGTGTGAGAGAGTACTGTCTCCAATTTAATGCCCTGGCTAGATATGCTCCCAAGACACATCGATCGAGGGCCACCTAGGACTCTTGGCAAGATCGTTACGGATGATGGGTTGGTAAATTTTTTTTAAAAAATAGGTTCGGAGCCCCGACAACCTTAGAATCGTGGGCCAACACTATAAAAACTGTCAACATCATCTGTTTCTTGATCGTTCCCCCATAAAATGCTAATATATATAATATATATTTTATTTATATAATATAATTTTTTGATGAATAAAATTTGAATGAATCCCCTTTTATGATATTTTAGTTCTGGCCGTGCATACGAGTACTTAAACATTGTGCCAACAGATTCCAACATTATCCCATATACTTGAACTAGGTTTGTTTAATTAATTATATTTTTTTAAATTTTTTAATATCAAATTGATAATAATTTATTAATTAACTAAAAGTATAATCATTAAGCACTGTCATCCAAAATCCTCCCTTATCACCTCCAAGCCATCTCATCCAAATGCTCTCTCCACCACCACACACATATTTTATATTAAAATAAGATCCCTTGAAAAAATATATAGTAGTAAATATATTATATTATATATAAAATATGAAGTGAAGTGTAATAGTTTATGTAACAACTCATAATAGGATAAGAAGTTTTACATCGGCAAAACAAGTTTTTACCTATTAATAATGCATTTTAAAGTCGTATAAGTACAAAAATGACATTATCACTAATGAATTGGATCACTACAGATGATATTAGTTAAGTTGGATTGTTACGATTCACTTCTTGTAAAATGTTCTTTCATGACGTTACATTTATATCTCCACATAATACAATGTGCTTAATGTGGTATTATATTATTACTATATATGCTAATTCTGTGGACTTCCACATGATTAGTTCTCAAAAAAAACATTGGGCTGTTCTTAAAACTTTAATAAATCATATTAAATAATATAATTGGACTGACTTGTGGACTTGTAGTTGGACAGAAAGAAAAGCAGTTGAAAATCAATTATTATTTGTGATGGCCTACATCCATATCAGATTAGTTAAGCAAGCAAATATAATTATTTGAAATAAATTAGAATTAGTGGAAATCCCACTTCAACTAAAGATTATATTTATTAATTTTTTCCTTAGTGACATCAATGTCCAATAAATTTGTCCAAATTTATCTAATCTTCCAATATTTTAAGAGTATATATTCTTTTTTTATTGTTACTAATCAGGAATACATTGGATTCTTTAAAAAAGCATCAATATGCGCAGTGGTAGTTTGGATGATTTAAAATTACTCGTTCTTAATTAAAGATCTTGATTTTGAATATTTGAAAATAAGAGGGGAAAACCTATTAGATCGTCACTTTAAAAAATGATCGCTATAATACGTGAACTCAAATTTTGTCAAACTTCAATACAAATAACGAGCATCAGACACAAAAGATGGGATTCTTTAAGAACAATTGTCTGTAATTTAATTAGGCTTACGTGAGCATATGAAGATATAAGTCATCACTTCTCTTAACAAGGAAAATATTAATTGCAACCTTTGTACAACTTTATATTATTTTTTTTCTCTGGTTTATATTTTATCATAAATTAATTTAGTACAAATGAATCTTTTTATTCGTTTGTTTTTGTACTATGGTTTGTAGGAGGAATTTCATCTTTTGTTATTTGGAAAATTATATGATTTCATGTATAAAGTTTAAAAAAGTTTTATAAAATATAGCACAAATTTTTGCGGTTTGTGAATTTGATGATTATGTAATTTAAGAAACAATTAAATTCATGAGATTGTTGAATTAAAACAGATAATACGTGTCTCGAATTGTGTCGTGACACATTGAAGAATTCTAAACATGCAATTCACATTTAGCTTAAGGAATTAAATAGTTAATTTATGTGCCTGATACATGTTAATTGTCAAATTATATACACTAATTCATATTAGAGAATTAGATTCTAGCATGAAATTATTTTAGTTTATGACTTGGGAGAATCGAATACTAAGTGAAATTAACTAAGCTAGCGATATCTTATATTATCATATATCATAGTTAAATAAACTAATCCTGCTTAATGTATCATTAGATCATTTAATATCTAAAATTCTTATATGCTAAGTACATGGTGGTGTTACTATTAGTCTTTAATTTATTCAAATCTTGTCTTAATTTCAATGAAAATAATTCTTTGATTCACATTCATTGTCACTTTCTTTAGTATTCACTTTATAAATGAAATGAATCTTAAACTTCTTCATTTTTGGAACTTCTTTGTTGTTGTATTTTTTATATATATATTTTATTTGAATTGAGGATAAATTTATCGAAAATAATCGCTCTATTTTATATATTAAGAGTAAAATTACATACAAAACATCAATATTTTGAAACTTCACTTAAAAAATCACACTGTAAATATTATTATTAAAAATGGTGACATATAGCCTAACGGCATTAGTTCTATAATTAGTAATATTGTCAACAACTTTTGGACAATTCCTTAAGCAGAAGAACAGAGAAAAAGTTTTTTTTAAATGGGAGAGTTGCAATAATTAGAACTTTCTAATGCCTCTTATTATTTTTCCTATAAAACCAAAAAAGAAAAAACATCTAATCGTCTTTTTTTTTCTCTCTATCTAATTAATTATAAATTAAAAGGATGTTTGATCAAATTTATAAGCCGATCAAACTGAATTATAAGTATATTTAGCTTAGTTATACACATGGTAAACAATGAAAGTGCTTCTTATAAGATAAGTATTAGTCAAAAGCTACAAATTGATCTCGATTTATGATTATTCAACTTATAATTAGCACTTATAATTTTAGTCGATCAAAAGAACAATTTATCCGTATTTATTTTATCAATCATATAGATTATTTATTGTAAATTTAACTTTTTATTTAAACACATAACTACTTTGACATCGACGTAAAAATTCATTATCAGCTTAACTAACGGGCTCAAACACATCAAGTAGTAGCTACAATGTTAAAATAAAAACATTGATTATTAATATATATCTTGCTTGAATATTATATCATACTTTATTATATGCATCAACTTGTTCTTTATTTGCTTAATCAACTATTGTGAGTGGGATTTGGTTTTGGATTAGGACGTCACTTGTATTATTGAAGATTAATTTATAAATATATAATTACTCCATACTTTGTCGATTAGTGGTGAAAAAACAGTACAAGATAAAATTATAATCTAAGTATATTATATAATTACTCCATACTTTGTTGATTGTTATATTTCGAAAAATATAATAAAAATTAATTGAATTCCATTTCACATATTCTCACGTTGGACGTATCTTATGAATTAGAAAAACATCACCAGAAAAGATGGCGATGCAGTGATAATTTTTTTTCTTTTTGCTTATTTAGAAACTTTATATTGAGTTTTGGGTATAAAATTGTTCTGTTGGGAGACACTTTAATTACAAGTGCAAATTTTTTTAATATAATTAAATTTTAATACAATAATCGAATATTAGATACATCGAAAACAAAAAAATATCCAATCGTCCTTGCCGTGTACGTCCATTTTCAAAATGGAAGCTGACGACGAAAGGGTCCAACTTTTTGGTGGGACCTATATTAGTCATTTTATTCATAGTGAACATATATAACTTTTATTGAGGGCCTACTATATCAATTAGTGTGCAAATATTGCTTTTACATTTTTCATATTTCTTCCTCTTTTGTTAATTGAAAATTTTTCTTGTGAAAATTCTAGGACAGAGGTAAAGTTTGTATATATTTTATGGATTATAAATTTATTTATAGAATTATATATATTATTTTATATAGTATACAAATAAAGGTAAGTTTTTATTTTTTTTAGTAAAAGATTCTCATTGATACTACTAAATTATAATAATTTAGTAAGTTGTAGTTGGAATGGTTAACGTGCATTAACACTTTCCTTCCTAAATAACATTTTCGCTTTGAAGTAGAGGTCTCTAACAAGAGTTTTTTATCAATAAAAATAATATATCAAGACGTGATGTATCGAAACATTGAGTCATTTATTCAAAATTGGAACATGATGTATTGGGACATTGAGTAATGTATCGAAATCTTTAAATTTTAAGAAATTTTTGTTATTTATAAAAAGAATGGAGACAGTAAATAATTAACTCTTCACACCGTGAGATTTGTATAAAAATTACCTAAAAGAATGTACAAGACTCTAATAGAGCTACCTTTGAAGAGAGGTGGTGGCGAAATATGGGCACAATCTCAAGTCTGAGGACGTGTGATCCAAGTTCTCTCACAAGAGATAAATTTAAAGCATTATACTCCTTCTATCTCAAATTAATTAAATTTTTAAAATTTTTTTAAGTTTTAAAATAATTAAATTGTTCAAAGTTTAAGATAAATATTTAAACAAAAATTCATATTTACCCTTTCATTTA
Source organism: Solanum medicagineum (assembly GCA_026153255.1). Classification (NCBI taxonomy): domain Eukaryota; kingdom Viridiplantae; phylum Streptophyta; class Magnoliopsida; order Solanales; family Solanaceae; genus Solanum; species Solanum medicagineum. Next base: position 1,741,017 of record JAPFFP010000098.1, read on the forward strand.
TTGAAAATTTATATTATCTACGAGACAAATTACACTACATATTTATGACTCTACAAAGGGTAATAATGAAAAATGTAGTTAAAAATTTGTCTTTGAATACTTTTCTTAATGTGTGCATTGACGCACAAATTCAATTAAAATAAGACGGAAAGCGTAATATGTTTAAGAATACAAATTCTAAAAATATTTATTTTTCTTTTAAATTTATATTTAATCAACTTGTGGTAGAATAATTTGTACTACTATAAGTAATTGCAAGATATTCTATCCAAAAAGTAAAAAAAGATGGTACATGATTGACATAGGATGAAATAAAAGAGTGAAATAAAAGAGTGATGAATGGGACTTCTTTTAACCATTTGGGGCAAAAATGAAATTAACAATTATTAAAAATGAAATAATGATGATTGTCTAGACTCTAGGGGTGTCATGTAAAGAATATAGTAGTGGCGGGGTCTTTTCAGTAGACCCCCCCAAAGTTTTCGGGGACCCATTTTCCACCCCCAATTTTATGATGAACAGTCCTAAAGTCATCCAACATAATCAAATTGTAATGAAATCATACTCTATATTCCAAGATTTGAAATGCTTGTTATGCATATTTTCTTGTTAACTCTCTAACATTGCATTTTTTTTTCACTCTAGTTTGACAAATATTTGATACAAAATATCAATTATTGTGTGGTTCTTAATAGCTAGTTAGGAAGTTTTAGTTGTTCAATTAGTTGACTAATAAAACTTTCATGCTCATTGAAATTCATTCTTTTCTAACCTATATATAATTAATTTTTTAAAAAAAATTATTCTATTGATAAAAGGAAAAAAAAATATGGTGAAATGAACATGAATCCTTCATTCCGAGAAAGTGTGGCCCGAGGCCGTAAAAGAAAGCCACCATGTTAGAAGGTGTGGCAGACTTCATTACAAAAATTATTGAGGCAACTTTTAATTGATATTAGGATACTTTATATCGTATTCTAGTTGAATATGTGTTCAATGCAATGATATGATGTGAGGATTAGTATGAATCCATTAATATCATCATTAGAATCTACAAGTATATGCTATTAACAACTTCATAAAAAAGATAGCCTTCTTGCAAAATCAAAATACATGAAATACTCTTCATTTTTAATTAAGGTGTTTACAATGAATTTTAATGTGAGGAAAATAATTGCAATGATAAATAAAATATAAAGAAACAAAATTTTATTAATAAGCATGTGGGTACGAATTTGTTTCTTCATTGATTCTTCTCTACTTAGATTTAATCTCCATGATTCGAGGATTGTTAGTGACGTATTTCTCGAATATAGGATAATTTTGACCTCTTTGAACCATATTTTGATCTCTTGATAAATATCCCTGAATTTATGAGATATTTAAGATGTCTTTTTAAGAGAATATAATACCCTTTATATAGGTATGAATAAGGATTTAGGTTGAGTAGTCTCCCAAAAAATCGTGACTGAAATAAGACTCATCTTGTAGAGTCCTAAAAAACTTTAATGGTCACACAAGGTACTCACAATCGGGGTAAGTGTGAATATATATATATAATAAATGTTAAACTCTCTTAATGAAAATTTTATCTCCAGCTCTAAACATTCTGTATTAGAATCAAATCTATAAATAACACAAACATTTATCTTTCCTACACATGTACACGTGTAACACCTATCTAAGTAGTATGTAACTATGTATATAACTTCTCATAGTATAAATTTATTATAAACTTTTATCTGTTTTTATTATATATAAATATCAAAGGAAAATAAACTAGGAAAAAAACAACACAAATAAAAATGGCGTGAGAATCGCGGTTTCCAAGACGACAGAATACATCAGCATACAAACCGTTTCATGTCTTTTAAAAACTGTTACAAATTATGTCATGAAACTGATATAGCCAAACACAGCTAATGTAGACTTAAGGTAATTTACTATTTTACTTAATTTACCATGTAATAATGAAGTTATTAATCTTAAATAGAGTTGTCTTTTAAAGAAAAGAATTAAAAGGTACCACACTGTTGAGTATTCAATAATGAATTTCTTGAAAAGGGAATATTCACTACAAAAAGAAAATAGAAATTAGCTAGGAAAGAATCCGTTAATCTGTCATTAAAAAGTCCATAGCTAATAGAATTTTAATAATTTATCGAAGACTTTTGTTATTGCCAACATATGTTATTCTTCGTTATTCATTTTTTTCTCTAACGAAAATTATAATGTCTTATGCGTATATTATTTATTTACATATACACATGAAAAAAACAGTTCTAGAATTTTTATTTTTCTCATAATTGAGCAATTTTTTTTATCTCTAGTATACTAAAACATACCACGTAGGATATATATATATATAGTATACTTAAAATTCGATTTTGGGTTTAGAGAAATTGTAAATAGAAATTTAGACAAGAAGAATATATTGTACCCTTTAATTCAGATATATGGAGAATATGAATATATGATAAGAAATTGATTGGTCTATTTCAATTTTTTTAATTTTATTGAGTGTATTTAGAGAATTTTTGGGGATAAGAACTTACCTGTTAAAATCTCCAGCTGCCAAAAGCCTGATAGGGTAGGGTTACGCTATAGAAAATTGTCTGTTCCATTTGTTTTGTTTCATAAAGTGAAGAATTTTTAGAAAAAATCAAAAGTTAGCAATTGAGAATTGTAGCTTTCAATTAAAAAGTATAGGTTTTTTTTCATGATCAAACTTGTATGTTGTTCACGTAAGTGAGATTATAGTTTAGTGGTATCGATGAAAGTTACGTGAAGTTTAGCGATACTATCCTCCTCATCCTTCTACTCGATCAGGCTTGATATAATAGGATAAAGAAATTTAAAAATTGGCAAGAAAAATAGTATAATTTTATCTGATAATAATTATGTTTTAAATTGTTAATAATTTTATTGGTTCATCTCTAATGATACGGACAGAAGTGGAGATATATTTAAAGTTTTAACTCACCATCTCAAAGGTGAGCTCATCAAGAATGGGAGCTTGGTGAGCTAGACCTCAACTCCGATGACAAGAAAATTGCTAGTTCTTTATGAATGTTTCCTAAGAGAATTTCTGAGGAAACTTTGTTGAAAATATTATAAATAAGCCAAATTTTAATAGATGTTCGTTGAAAATCTATATCTAAAATCATAGCTTTGCTACTATAAAAAAAAATCAATTCATCCTTAATTAGAGATGTCTGATTATAATTTTAAAAATACTTGATAGAAAGCATTTTCTGCCTTAAAGAATCCTACACAATAAATCTAAATAATTGGACTAGTAAATTTATGATACTGTATGGTTAAAGTTACCTCCAAAATTGGCTTTGCCATGTATGTGTTGGGACCGCGCGTGCCCACACCCCAACCCCACATTAGTATGATATTGTCCGCTTTGGGCCAAGCCCTCACGGATTTGTTTTTGGGCATCTCCCAAAAGGCATCATACTAATGGGATTGGGTTCAACCTATTTAAGTTGGTCATTTTGACTTTCCACAATCGATGTGGAAGAGAGGAGTTTGCATTTGTATCCCAACAGTATGAATATTTTCAATTTTTCACATATATATAAAACATGATAATTAGTTGGGGTCATATCTAACTTGCCTTTCACAACTTTAACCTTAGCAAGTTCTCAACCAATTGTATATAACCCTAACCCTCTGTGGGATACTCTAGGAATAGTCCCAACATGGAACCTAAAAGCCAACTCTACTAATCTTGCGGTACAGCGGTAAATATTGATTTATTCTTATTTAGAAAAATCAATTTGACTCATAGGCATGGAGTCATTTTTATGAATAACATTTAAATTCTCCATATGAAACTTTTAAATACAAATTAAATTTAATTGTACAAGCTCTAATATGAGTATCGAACAAATCAAATGAGGAACAAGAATAAAGTTCATAACTAATTAATTTGAGTTTTGGATATATCACCTTTGTAGGCAGTGTTTTATAGCTTTCAGCGTAAAACTTTTTTGACATAATTAAAATTTTAAATGGACTTTAATATTAATATTGAACACTCAATATCAAATGAGAAATAAAAACAAAGTTCACAACCAATTGATTTGAGTCATGGATATAGACATGGATAGGGAGGTTTTAAACCTTAACGTGAGACTTCATAGAATTCAGATTTTATTGAATTCAAATATGAATATCAAACACTGTAGAATCAGAAAAAATATTCACAAAAGCAATTATGTCCCCTGCCCCCACCCCCACGCTAAATGCAATCCTCTATGGTTGGGTCCCAACACACACATATATATATGGAACTTAAAAGCCAACTCTACTAAACTCTATGATGGATGATTCAGCAATCTTAGACTTATCTTAAAAGTAGAATAAATAATGAGCCTAACCAAGCTTATTATGTACACTCTCTTTGATATTACGTATAAGAAATCCCTCTTCCTTATTATTGTGAAATTGAACTAGTTTCAGGAAAAAAGAAGGAAAAAGTTTGATATAAAGTCTATGAATTAATTAAATTATGGAGAAAGTCTATGGAAAAGAAAAGTTCTTTACATTGTGATATCAATTAGTTGGACAAATGTGTATAATAAGACGTAAAACTAGTAAGTATAACTTTTCAACTTATGTTGATGATATAAATTTATTTATATTTTTTTCTTTTTTTTTTCAAATGCAACTGATTTAATAAATAGTTTCTATTTCATTAGCTTAATAATTACATAAGTTAAATTTCAATTACATCACTAGATCTTAAATTTGCTTTTGTATAAATCCCTTTAATTATGTCCAAAGACTATAATCATTATTATGCTAGCAAGATATAATAGCCTTTAGAGTTTAGATCAATAATTAATCTTCACATGAGAATTAAATCCAAACATTCCAATATATCTTTAAGCAAAATGACTAAACAAAAAGGGTGCTCTATGAAAACATTAAAATAAAATTAACAAAAAGTTAAAAAGATGATTGGTCCCCCTTAACTCATTCATAATTATCAACCTTGTTTCTTCTAATTATACTTCTTCTCTTTATTTATTTTTTTAAACCATTTATTACTCCTTCCATCCATCTTTATTTATCAGTATATCAATTTTAAAATATTCAATAATATTTATTCAATTTAGAAAATAAATAAATAATTCATAATTTTATATCTATTTTATCCTTATTATTGAATCATATTCATGTTTTAATGTTTAATTGACTTCTATTAAAAAGGATAATTTGATAAAATTGTCCGTATCATTTACTGCTTCTTAATCCTCGTGATAAATCAATACTGAACAACTATTATTGGATAGACGCGTATAGAATTATCCGTCCAAATAAAACATATCCCTCAATTCCATTTTAATTATCAAGTATATTAAAAATAGTTGTCCCAAAGTACAGTTCGATTTAGAAATCAAGAGAGAACTAATCATTTTTTCAACTTTGCCCTTAGCATTAATTTTTTAAAAAAATAAAGAAGAACATATATAAATAAAAATTTAATTATTTATAAAAGAAATATATTAATCAAATAACACTTCTATTTTAATTTTTTTCTAAAGAACAGTGATAAATTATATCATAATAATTAAAATTGGACGGAAGCAGTAATAATAAAATAACACAAATAACAACAATATATGTGGACCCCATTTTTTTTCATGCAATGACGAAACAATTCACTCAAAATAAAATAATAAAATAAAATAATAATAAATAAATCCACACTCTTTACTAGCTATATATAATCACCACCTTTACTCATCATCTTCATTCCATTCTCTTTCTCTTCCTCCTCCATCACCGTTATTATCACCACCGCCATTCATCCCAAAAAAGAAAAATTCCAAAATTTTATAAAGTTAAATAGAAAATCATCATACGAAAAAATTGTGTATCAACAGCTGCCTAGGTAGCTAAGTAACAAAACTAGTTAGTCTATTTGGAACAAGAAGAAGATCATTTTTGTAAGATGAGGAGTTTCGATGGATCGTCATCGGCGATTGCACCGGTCGGCCCACCACGATCACCGTGGCACTCACCGGTGCCATATTTATTCGGAGGATTAGCAGCCATGTTAGGGCTCATTGCTTTTGCACTACTAATTTTAGCTTGTTCTTATTGGAAACTTAGTGGTAATCTTGATGAAAATCAAGAAGGCGATATTGAAGAAGGAAACAATAATAATAGTAATGGTAATGGTGATGAATATGGTAAAATGGTGGAACCACCAATTCTTGAAGAGAAATTTTTGGTGATTATGGCTGGACAATTGAAGCCAACTTATATTGCTACACCTAGTTTGTCTAGTAGGGCTTCATCTTTTGGTAGCAGTAACGGTTGTACTACAAGCAGCGAGAGTAGTACGGAGAAATCCGAGACTGAAGAGGAGGAGGAAGGGAAGGATCTCTCAGGTTCGACTCTTGAAACTGAGGGAAGGACTATAGGAGAGAAAGAAACCGAGGAGGAAGGAAATGATGTCTCGAGTTCGAATTCTGCTGAAGAAGCACATACGAAAAATGATTCTGTGATTAACGTGACACAAATGCGAATTAATTGAAATAGTGGATTTCTAGTTTGATGAGCATGGTAAGCATGATGCCATGACAGCTCAAATTAGGTCCTTTAATTTCAAAGAGAAAAAGAAAAAGCCTAAAAAAAATTGCTTTTTTTCACCCTTTTTTTTCCCCTTCTATGGGAATTTCCGGAAATGTATATATTTTTTGGAGAATGAAATGGGAAAGCTTTATATATCTTCGTAATTATAAAAGGAGATCATACTTTTAAAGTCTTATTTTTTTAACATATGTTATGTTTGCTATGATTCATTATCCAATGCCTATATACACCTTTACAAGCAAAAATTTATCTGTGTGAAATGAATAAATAATATGCATTTTTATTTAGACTTATTAACTTTTAAGGTTAACTATTATTTAATTAAATATAAATATTCAGGGTAAAGATTTACTTATCATCTCACATAGATTTCATTTTCACTACTAAATTCTTATTTATCTTTTCACATAAATGATATGAATCATCCACCCTAAGATGGTTAGGTAGACATTAACTATGATGTGGTTATAGACCTGTGATCCCAAATTCTGCAAATGCCAATTATGATTAGTTATAATTTAAATAGCATAAAATATATCTCTTCAATATTTTATGGGATTTAATTTATGACATTTTTTTTTATCTAAATCCAAAATGATTTTTCTATATGGTCCAGCTTTTGTTCAGGAATTCACATGAAAAATCCAGACAGTTATAGCTTTAACCTGAAACTGATAAAAGAACAAGAATTTTTCATGCATTAAATTCTTGTAGTTTTGTCCCAAGTCACGTGACACTTGTTTGAACACGTGTATGCCATTAGTATCTATCCTACCTCACCCCACCCTCCATCAGGGCGGATTTAGGGTGGTGTTTCAATAACTCAATAATTTCTGTGAAAGATTTTATATTTATTTTTAAAAAATTATTAATATAAAAAATATATATTTGTTGGAAATGAAGTAAGACGACCGTTTCTTGGTCTCAATATTGAAATATTACTATTTTCACACTATAAAAATATTTAGTAGCTCAGTGGTTAGAAATAATATTAATTAATGAGAATCTATTTCCTATCATGAGCTATTCATCAGTGAAAAAATTATATTTTATAATATAAATTTTTTATTGATTTGTGTGGGAACAGCCTATATTTCTAATAGTGTTTAATATCTTATTTTTGACTTTTGACTTATTTTAAAAAAATTTGGCTAAAAAATAAATACTTAAAAGTACTTTTTAACTTTTTTAAACACCTTCATAAACCTTTTTTAAAAAAATACCAAAATGTAAGTTAATCCAAACACCTTTGTTATCTTTCTTAATAAGGGTTCAATTCCTTTTTAATATAATAATAAAATAATACTTTGAAAACCTTCAGTAACTCATAATTTTTAAATTTTAGAATCACATTTTTGTTAAAAAAAATCTCATTAAAGTATTAATTTAAAAATAAATATTACTGTAACATATGAATTTAAATTTAATCAATCAAAATGTTTGTGGAGGGAATTAATGACTTATAATATTTGATATGATGAGAGTGAATCTAAATAATGAAAGTAACAAATCAAAAGATTGGTTTTGGTTTGTCAAATGGAGATCAAAAATAGGATAATCATACAAGTTTTAATGATGGCAATTTTTTTTATTTTGTTCTTGGGGTAAGTGGTACACAACAGCACGCATTGTCTAGTTGAGTGGGTGCATTTTCTTTGAATAATACATTTACTTTAATGTGTTGAGTTATATTGGGACTGTATACCATTTATGTGGAACCATCTAAAATGACTTGTAACCATAATTATCTTTCACATAACTTATAGAACAATGCACTCCATTTCAACATTGCGATCCGATAAAGTCAGAATTTTTTATCAAAATTGAATTTATATGTGTATAAAAAGTTGATTAGTGTATATATAATATATTATAATATTTTAATGAAGGGATATGAATAAATCTTTTTCAACCTGATAACTCTGTTTCTAGCAATCAAGGTGAGTGGAGATATTGAAAAGAAACTTAGTTATGTGATAAATTGGAGAGGTTAATTTTATTGATTCAAATTTTCATGCAGTATTCATATAATTAGTTTTAAGATCTGATAAATTTAGATTTGTGCTAGATAATTTATATGTTCTTCTATATGCTGAGTATTTGCTCTTCAACCTTTAGAAGATAGAAAATATGACAACTTTTTTATTGCAAATTTAGTTAGAGTTAGAGTTAAGTCTATCAATTGGGCCAAAACACTCCCTATTCAATCAGAGTCAAACCAATAAAAGTCCATATTGATTGGGCTCGAGGCTGGGTTAGAGGTATTGAGAAAGGATTTATGCCGGTCAAGATTTAGAAGGTCAAATCTAAAACTTTAACGAATTTATCATTCGTATATTACTATATATTATCACCTTAAGAGTTAAGTGATCGCGTATAAGAAGTTAAATCTTATAGAAAACTATAAATTAGCTCACCAACCTCATCAATTGAATAATTTCCAAAAAAAAAAGTTAATATTTTCTTTATCTCAATTTGTTTATCTGATTTTGACTTGACACATAATTTACGAAAAGACTTTTAAATCTTATAATTGTAAACTACAATATGTGAAATGTATCCAAATACCTTTAAATCTTACAGTCTTAAACATGCAATATAAAAAATTAAAATCAAAGTGTCGCGAAAGAAAAAGAGAGATTAAAAAATAAGACAAGTAAATTAAACGGCAAAAGAAATTAAAAATAAAGGATAAATAGAAACATGGGAATAATCTCAACCATAAACACATAAAATTAAAATATCAATCATGAAAAGCACAAATAATAAAAAAAGATGCGGCATCATGAAATTGCTGCTTAATTAGTGCAATACATTATTCATCGTATATTATGACCAAATAATAGTGCAAAAACAGTGCGACCTCTGTACTATATTTAAGACTAAAGTCCTAAACAAGAAAATTGTGAAGCACTTTCTTTTTAATTGTTTACTTTTAGGACAAACTAAAATTTGACAAGTGTTTGTAAGATATTCAACATATTATTTGAAAGTTGATTCTGTAATTTTTTTTTAATTTGGTGTTGATATTTAAAAATTAAATTTTTGAAATTGTAATTTCAAATACATAATGAAAGATATAAATCGTCAAATTAAAATTTAGAATCCATCTAAAATAGCTAACCACATGTCCACATTGATAAAAATGTTCATTCATGTTCAATCTTCTTTTTTCTAGACGTCTACTCTTGCTTTTTGCTTAGATCACATCCATGGTTGCCTTTTGAGGTTTCAAAACTATGCTCTTATTCTTCATATGTATCCTCACCAAAGTAATATCTAACTCCCAAAAACTTCTTTTCCCTTAAAGTTTTGAGAATAAACCATGAGGCAAAGGCATATCCATAATTTAAATGTAGTTTTTGTGAATATTAATAATGCGGGTATTTGTTATTTACCAATTCCCTCATAACTTATACATACATTAGCTACATAGGTTTCTAATTTGCAAACCAAATGAATTAATTTTATATACAGATAACTTATTTCCTAACTATCTACCAAATATTGTACAATTTGTACATAAATTAATACATGAATAAGTAGCTTCTTTGCTAGCTACTGAACCTCTATATATTCAATATTTGATTTTTTATCACTAATTAAACTCATGACACATTTTGAAATTATAATATTTATTTCATATATATATTATATAGTGTCGAAAATCTTGGATTTAATTGAATTTGGTAAGTATACTCTCCATCTACCTCTGACCTGAGGATACGACTCTCTTAACTTGTGCAGTTAACCAACATTTTCATAGCATTAAGACTGTATGGTTCACAAATTAAATGAAACCAAACTATTTTTGAAGTGTGTGCTACTGTATGATCCCAATTATTTGATTGCATAAGCATATCTAGTCCAACCCTCAACTACATTTAGCCCATGCAGAGAATAATATGAGGTCATTTTGCTTATTTCAATTACTGAGAAGTCTTCATCAATTTTATGTTATTAGCACAAATTCCAATTGCTTGCTGTTGAACAGTTGAAAAGTGTGATGTGATTGGACTACTCTGAAAAAACAAGAAATGTTATTTTATCTTAATTTTGTAGCAATAATGGTTTGTATATTCATCTTCATATTAAATGGATGGTTTGTATGATTTTTTTTATGAAAAGAGAATCCGCAGCCACTATTCTTTGGCTGCGCACAGGGTAAATTCTCACTCATTTGCAATAGTTCGCAAATCACATAAAAGAGGTAACACACACTAGGCAAGTTCAATACGATGAGCTCAACTCAAAAGGCAAATCCCTTACTTTCACTGGCAAGGGGTTTCGAACTTGAGACTCCAACATGAATAGCTCGTTTATTCATCTTCATTTGAGTTCTTATTTGGATATAACTGTCATTAGGACTTTCTCAATCAAGCAATTCAAAGAAGACATGATATTGGAAGAAAAATTGATGCTTTCAAGTGACAATTAGATTGAGGATTCACAATAGGAATTGATAGTTTATCAAATGGAAATTAGCTCTATTTCAAGAAGAAGAGGTGTATCCAGATTTTAAACTTTATACGTTCAACTTTGAGTTCCACTAACTCATGACACATTAAGAATTATGGGTTTTTAGAATCCAATATTCATCAAAATTTGAATTTTTTTCCACATATATATCTCTTTTATTCTGTAACACTCTGTATAATTTATCGAAGCGCCCTAAAACATATGGTACGTGCAACGCGTTTTTCAAAGCTCCGATGGAAAATCTGAGACCTCATTTGTGATCATTGCGGAAAATTGAGTCGAAAAATGGTCTCAACTCGACTTTAACACGAAAAAACGCGAATTAATTTTTCCAAAGTGGGCCAAAACAGTGAAGTTTCCGCGTCCAGGCTGCGATGCGGAAAGGGCGCAGAGATGCACTTGTTTTCTTTTAAAAATTTCGACGGGAATTATAATTTACGAAAATTACACATAAAACGCATTTGTTGAATGCGATTTGTGTAATTTCCTGGAAAACAGTTTTTTCATGCGTTTTAAAATTTTCAATCAAAAATTACATATGTGCGCGCCCAGTCCGCGATTCCGAGGTGAAATTTTTTAATTCGGAAAGAGCCTTTTGGTCATTCCCCATCCTATCCTAAGTTCTAAAACGTGCTTTCAAAGTCGTTTTAGGTCGGATAAGGGTTTAAAAAATCCATTCTTCTTAAAATTTTACGCAAAAAAGTTCTGAGAGAGGAGACAAGAAAGCCTAAGGGGTTGCAAGTTCGAGTCTAATTCTTGTTGAAGATTTGTACAATCTTCATCGCAGGTATGTAAGGCTAAACGATAACATGAGGTTGTTCTCTCATGTACTCCATAGGTGGTCTAAATGGTGAATTGAAGGTTTCTTGAGACTATAAGCATGATTTCTTGAATATTCTCTTGAAAATTATATTATTTGCATGTATTTTCATATGTTGATGATCATTATAAACTTATTTTCTTGAATTGAATTGAATATTTTACTTGAATTATTGCATAAACCCTATTTAATATTTCTTCAAGATTGCATGAAAGAAGGTAGGATCGAGTCTAGAGCCTTGAGTGAGAATGTTATTGTGATTATGATTGAGATTGAAACGTGAGAATGATGCTAGATTTATAGAACTTGATATTTTCTTGAGTCTCCATAAATAACCTCTAACGTTTTGCCTATTCAATTATTCTCTAATGATAGTTCTAAGTCTTGAGATGAGTGTATTGATGCTTGAAGTAGATGGAATTAGTATTAGTTGGATTAAACGAGGATTGAACCTTAACTTGAAGAATAGTTCTACTCTTTGAGTTGATAGAATGATAGATGAGATGATGACCCCGCTTGACTGTGTAACAGTCTGGCCTTGACAGACTATGAGCTTTCTTGAGTTATGGGAGGAGTATTAGCACCGAAATGGATAAGAATGAGTCCCGCTCGAACTCATTAACTACGTGGCTAGTGTAGGAGAAGATTGGACTATGAAATCGGATGTTTCCTTTGTCCCATAGAGGAATTGACAGACTTTTTTGGATCCCTAACAGACTCATCCTTTACCCCGGCAAGGTACTGGACGGGTTGGTAACAACATATCCTCGTTGTATCACTTCTGGCTCATAGGGGATGATTGTCGGTTATAGAAACTCTCATTTAGGAATCCCTCTTGATAGAACTCTGATGTTTAGGTATTGGTATAGGGTGAGGGATGTGGTGAGTCATTTGTCTATTCTTTATTCTTTTTTTAGATAGACATTTAGCATGTTGATTACTCTCTATATTGAGTTGATTGTTATTGTTATATTATTCTACCTGTATCCGGTTTCACTCAGCTATTTTACATACCGTACATTCCATGTACTGACGTCCCACTTTGGGACTGCATCGTTTCATGATGTAGATACAAGACTTGGAGATCCTCAACAGGTGAAAACACTCATTCAATTGAACACAATTAGTATACATCCACCTCTGGCCTACGGGTGGGACTGTCTTTTATCTTATAGTAGGGTTATCGACCCTTTTGGAGAAAGACTAACGGTTCATTTTTTGATAATTTATAAGTAATATGGACTTTGATAAACTTATTTACCGATTATTCTCACGGATAATCTTCGCGACCTCTCCCGATCTTGATCTAGATTGAAATAAGTGCATGAACCAAAACTTTCAGAGCGTTTAGGGAATTCCCACTTAAACAATATCCACAAAAACTAGCAACTAATTCCATTAGGCAGAAAGAATATCCAAGAATAACACTGTGTCACTATATGGTGTCCAAATGAAACCAAGTTATTTTTTGAAATTTGTGCTATGTGTAATCCCAATCAAAGTACATGATTAAATTTTATGGAATAAGCTTTATCTAGTCCATTTCAACTACATTTAGCCCATAGAGAATAATGTTAGGTCATGTTTCTTAATTATTTCAATTGATGACAAGTCTTTGTCAATATTTATGTTAGTACTAGTCTCCAATTGCATTACTTGTGAACAGTACACAAGCATAATAATGCTTGCATCCACTAGATGCTTGTGGTAGATCAGTAAGCATAATTTCATTGGTCTTGTTGTAAGCCAATGAGCTTAATTTCATTTGCTCTCTATTCATCATATCAATGACTCAAGGCTCCCAAAATTGTATCAAAGTTATTATAATGGTTATTGCTGTCGCAATCTATTACTTGTGAACAGTACAAAGTGCATATTGTTCACTTGACCCTAAAGACATCATAAATTTATCTTTTGACTTCTCCTTGACTAGTTCTCATCAATCTTGACATGTGTCTGAGCAGCATAGTTATCTAGGACTTAGGCTTTTCTATCATGACTATCAATTAAGTGGATTAAAGCGTGTAAGAAGTTCACAGGCGACACCAATTAGATCATCTAAACTTAGTACTTTCAACTCAGATCATATAATTAGATATAAAAATTTATTAAGATAAATAATAGATCAAAAGTCACAATTTCAAAATTGCAAACCTATTCAATGTTAAGAATCTTAAATTTTGAATCTATAGGATTCAAATTCAGAATCCACAAGCCCATTGAAGAATCTTTTTTTGTTTTTTGATTTTGCAAGCCCCATTTAAAATTCTTGTGGTTGATGATTTCAACTAATTAATATGTTTGATATTATTTATAAGATATGGGAAAGATTTATTGGAAACAGCCTCTGGTAGAAACTTAAGATAAAACTGCGTACAATAGACCCTTATGGTTGAACTCTTCCTCGAACCCTATACATAGTAAAAATTTTAATGCACCAAACTTGTCCTTTTATGGAAACGGTTTATTGGAGAGGATAAAGATGAGGCATTTCCTAATGATTATGACAACCATTTATATTGGTTTTGACAAGAGTCATATCATTGAATTCAAATGATTATTTTGATGAAGTAAGCCAAGAATATATGGAAGAAACGTTTCATGATGAATCTCAAAAAGTAATGAAAATAACAAGTCATAAGCTTCATTATTTTATATAGCCCATTAGAACAATTTGTGGACAAGATGATCAGATTCAGGATTAGTCTTTTTGTCAAATATAATTATGCAGAAACTAGAGAATGGACCAATTATATGGTGTATATGTACCTAAATTGTTAATGTTTTGACCTAGATCAATACGAAGGTATCAATGTCGATGATTAGGATAGAAGGATAGTAGATAATTGAGTATTGTCATACTTTTATGTAAGAATGGAAGAGGGTTCATCTCGTCTTTTCAATTTAGTATTGTGTCGGATCTGATTCGTCAATTTTTGCTGCTACTTGTTGCTTCACTTGATTTGTTTATTTTGTTACTTCACTATTATTATTTTCCTTCCGATCCCTCCTTAGTTACACTTTTTTGGACCTGCATTATAATTTCTTGAACTTAAATAGACTAAAATGCAGGGCATAATTTAATCCATTCAATTCTTACTAAATTTTAGTTTGTGTATTTGTTCTTTTATAATTTTTTTAGTATCTAATAAATTATGTTTGCTTTATTATAGATATATATAGCATATCGCAGTGAATAGAATATTTTTAAAATATTTTAACAACATTTCTTATAGTTCAAATATGAAATGTATAAATCCAAATTTTTATGGATTGAACGTGGCCAATAATAAATTAGTGGGTCAAATTATTAACTCAAAAATAAACAAATTAAACCGATCATATTTTTATGGACTAATTTTATCATATATTGGATGGTCAATGCAAACACCATCCATGTTTCTTTTCCCACCTCACTTGGTGGAGCTTTTTTTCTGTGTGTGTTTATTACTGTATGCTGTCTTATTTGATATGTGTCTTCTTATTCATTGTCAAATTATTTTCATAATTCTGATTAGAAATTTCTTCTGGTTAAGAGTTTGTCGAAAATAATATTTTTATTTCATAATAATAATATTAAAGTCTACTGCTTCTAAATTTTACTTATGAAATTACAATAAATATATTATTTTTATTGTTATTTTCTTGGGTCAGTTGGTTTTCCTGACCGAACTATTATGTAAAATATCAATCCATAAATTTTATTTATCTTCTTTAGTCTAATTTTTAAAACCTTGTTAATTTTCAAAAAAATGGCCACCAGCTTCTAGGTCGTCTTCTTCGTTGTTCTTCATCATCTTCTTCTGCTACTCCTTTTTCCTCCTCCATCTTCTGCTTCTTCTACTTTGCCACTTCACTTTGTCTTTTGCTTCATTTCCTTCTTAGTCTTTTTTTTTTTTTAAATTCAACATATAGATCAATCATTTTAAGTAAATTATATATAAAAAAGATAAATTGAAGACTCTTTCAAGGTGATTTCAAATTGATTGACATTAAATAGTTTTATATTTCGTATATAGTCAAATGATATTCAATTTCATATATAGATAAGCTATATTGTATAGTCATTGTATACTTCCAATTACTTTTGACAATTTATATTATATAATTATATATACTTTTAATGACTTTTAATTATATTTTATATAAATAAAAAATAATTACATTTGCTGTAGATTAATAATTTTATCGCATATATTTGAAATTACCCCACAAAAAGTTGGGCAATCATCCCAAGCCCACTTTTAATGGATCCTTCTTGTTGTCCTATCTCAACTTATTAAATTAAGAAAGTTAACACTCCGTACATTATTAATATAAAACTATTTATCCTAGTTGACTAACAATTTGGTCAGTGTGAATACTAGCATCACTATGCAAAGAAGAAATCTAGGAATGTTAAATTAGTGAATCCTCCAAAACTTATTTGGATATAGTTGGATCGAATTAAAGAAAATAAAGGTATGCACCACAGGCAACTTAACAGCTAATCAACTTATTTTTTGGCAATAAACCCCTCAAACTCTCTAAAACTTTAGCAATTACATGTCATTCTGCTGGGGTCCATATGTTTACCAATAGTAATAAATTTGAATATTTCCTTTAAATTTCCCAAAAATCCATATGAATGTCCCAAAATATGGATTTGAGCGTGTTGACAATGAATATTGTATGGAGCATTTTACCCCTTATAAATATATGTCATACATTTTCACTATATTTGGGCACTACTTGTCAACCAGAAATCCCTAATGGTGTAGCAGGAGACTTGCAACAAAAACTTGAATAGCAAGACAGGTATTTATTCAACACATATTCTTATTGCATCAATTAAAACAGAATAATGTAATCGAATACTCACGGGTTTTGAGTGTCAATGTTCAGATCCTGAGCAGATGGTGACAATGTTTGGGATGTCTGAGATTGGATCTTCTTGGGCGTTTAACGGATCCAGTAGCACAAAGTGGCAATGTGGTGCTGAGAATGCTGGCAAAGAATTAAATGTCAGAGGAACTAACAGAAGACATGGATGCATCTGAAAGGCACATAATTGAGAAAGCATATGAACTTGCAAAGAACCACACAAGGAACAACAGGGAGGCAATTGACAAATCAATAGACGTGGTGCTAGAGACTTTCTGATGCTTGATCCTCCCTACTCCTTTAGAAAAACATATGACTTAACTCATCTTTTTGTCGCATTAACTCCTGCTCGTACTACTCCTCTGACCTTTCTCCCTATAACAATTTGATTTCTTTTCTTTTTGATGCTCTCTTCAATGAAAAGTAAATGCTCTTCTCTTGCTTCATGATTTGTTATCTTGCATATATGTCTGTGTCTAAGTGACAATTGATATGATGAGTAATAGATAGTCCGTACACCATGACATTGTCGTAGAAAAATACTGTAGGCTGTAACATAACAGCAAGTTCCTAAAAAATGGATTCAACTCGCAATATGATTAGGAGGGAAGAAAGAATATGTTTGAAACATAACTCAGTGCACGTTTACTAAAATTCAGCTGCTGCAATCTGCTATTGTCAAGTACTCCTATCACAACTTATGAAGAGAAGTAAAGAAGATAAGAACAACCAAGTATTTCTGATCAGAATCAGTGTACAGGTTATAGTAACACAGCCGTTGAAATTTTAACACAGTTCTGGAAATTCTGGGAAGAGTTGAGTCGTTTTATAACTGCCTAAACTCAAAAGTTTCTGGCTGACTAATTCGATTTTAATGGCAACTATTAAGGTCCAACAGAACTTGCCTGTCATTAGAAACATGGGATCATGACACAGCTTTTAAAAGCTTATTTAAGGAAACATATAAGCACATAACAAAACATGGCAACGGGATATAAACACATCAGCCTATTCCATATCAGACTAATTCCATTATTTACATAGAATGTTGTAACAGTGATAGAATACTAGCATGGTTAATAGCTTATGTCATTTTAAAGAATAAAAGTTAAATTACCCGAGATGCTGAGTTACTAACCTTAACAGTATCAAAGCAACAACAAC
The DNA here is from genome assembly GCA_026153255.1 of Solanum medicagineum. Classification (NCBI taxonomy): domain Eukaryota; kingdom Viridiplantae; phylum Streptophyta; class Magnoliopsida; order Solanales; family Solanaceae; genus Solanum; species Solanum medicagineum. Next base: position 1,758,961 of record JAPFFP010000098.1, read on the forward strand.
ATACCCAGTGTAAACTCATAAGTGGGTATGGGGAGGGTGATGTGTACCAAGACCTTATCCTTACCCTGTGTGGGTAGAAAGGTTGTTTCTGAAAGATCCTAGGCTCAAGAAAAGTACAGCAAATTGAAGCAAAGAAAAAAATAGGTAATAATAAAGTAGTGAATAAGGAGGGGCCAAGCTTACTACTCTCTAAGATAATCATAATTTTATTTTTTACACTAGCAATAAAGGGTAATAAATTCACAGTAACTAAACGTTTTACAGAATATTCAGTGGGAATACCGATATAGATTCAAACCCTTGAGCAGATGAACATAAGAAATATGCAACAAATAGTAAAAGAGAACTCAAATTCTATTAATGATTCAGTCTTATGGTACAAGAGGAAAGCCTATTTATGCATTCTGTACATGGAGTCCTAAACTCATACTAATCTTCTCTTTACCTGTATTAGTTTAATATAACTTTCACTGCAATATACCAGCATGAAATTTGCATCCAAACACAACACTACAAGGAAAACACTAAGACATCTATCTTAAGCAGGTTATGGCTAATCTTTGGATCTACGAGTTGTGTGTCCTTTAGGAGATGCTGCACATCACGTAACAACTCTCTAAAAGAACAAGCTCAGTTGCCTGAATATTGATTCTCCATTGCCATTGACAAACTTCGGCTAAATAAAATGGTGACACTTATTTGATTGTCGAAGTTCACTAATCAGAATTAATGAAGCAACATAATTCACATGATATTCGATAGGAGAATGATCTTCGAACTTAATACAATATTGAATCACCTCACCAGGACACAGTAATTTCATCAATCCACGTAAGATCCATAATAATCAAACCAATTTTTTCACTTCGAATACATAGAATCGATATCCAGTGAAGTACAAAAGTTGACATGATATTCAATAGAAGACCTACGAAATCCCAAACAAAATCTATTTAAATAATAGAGTTGATTTTCCAATCAGATTATGGATCTTCTAGAGCTAATAGAACTATCACTGTTTGATATAATACTGATTTACCTTCTAAAGAGAAAACTAATAAACCTCTCACTGTTAATTTCAATCCGCATAAGATCTACAATAATCAAATCATTTTTTTCTATCTAGATACATAAGTTTCTCTTTTAGGATTATCAAAATTGATATACGAAGAAGTAGAAAAGTCCACGTCATGATATTCAACAGGGGAAATATGAAATCGTGAATAACTAAGGGATTTTCACTTTCTTACCTCAATTGTTTTCAATTCAAATACATAAGTTTCTCTTTCTAGGAATAATAGAATCAATATCCAGCGAAGTACAAAAGTTCACATGATATTCAAAAAGAGAAATACGAAATCATGAAGACGAGAAATCGTGAATAGAGAAGGAATGTTCAGTTTCTCACCTCAAAATTTTGACACATCTCGGTTACTGATGGTGAATTGAAGGAAAAGCTCTGAATTTCGAGCTGGAATTTTGAAATATGGAACAGAGAGAAAGAGAGAGCTCGGTAGAGAAAGGGATCGTCGATTTGAATTGGCGGGAATTTTATAGAGAGCAAAAATAAGGGAGGGAAGATGGATTGTATTGGTGTTAAGGGGCGGGTCCCTTCAGAAAATATTCAACCCCGGTTGGTTGACGGTCCGGGTTTGGTTATCGAGTTGGGGACCCGGTTCCAATTGTCGCTAAATAATTTAGTGACAATTAAAAAAAAAAAACAACAATATATTCAGTGAAATTTTACAAGTGGTGTATGAAGAGGCAAAATTCACGTAGAGCTTACACTATTTCATAGAGATAGAAAGACTATTTTCGAAAGATCATCAGTTCAAAATGTCAGGCTCCACGAGCAGAAGATATTAATGGCAATTAAAAATGTATCAAATATCAAATGATTAAAAAAATATATTTGTGAATGTAATCCATGCTTGAATTGTTAATTATCTTCTTCTTCGTAAGAAATATCACTATTTAACTATAGAAAATTAAATTGTAAACTAGTTAACTAATGATCAAATAGATTATCGTAAATGACAAATTAACTTATTTTTAACAAAAAAATAATAAAAGGTCCAGCATAAATCATTTCATTAGATTTGTCACAATCCATAATATGTCTGAGATATCAATATTATTGTTAGGAAGAAGATAGTCCAATGTCTATATTGGTGTCTTTGATACGTATAAAGTTATTTTTTCTGAAAAATAAATTAATTTTTATTTTTTTTATATTTAATATATGAGTAAAAATATTAACTCAAAAGTATTTGTATATAATTCAAATAAATATTAACGAAGGGGAAGTGGTAGGACAGGGGGCTGGGGGTGGTGGAACTTGACACATTGAACCTACGAATTGAGGTGAAGATGTTGTGTGTGTTAAAGAGTGGAAATGGTGAAGTTCTTGTAGTGTTTTACATTTTCCTTTTTCATAGCCCTGGCTCTCAAGTCTTACGATATGAGTGAGAGGGAAAAAAATATATTTGGGAATTGATATAGGGTCAATTATGTCTTCAAAACGATAGGGAGAAAAGACCGAGATGTCCCTCGTTAAAAATTAAAATTGGGTATTGTGACATGGACATAACATATAAATCGCATTCATTGAATTCATTTTATGAACAAATGGGTCATCAACACAAAGAACGCATTCTTTGAGGGTGTTTTATGAAAAAATAGATCATCAACACATAAAATGCACTATTTGAGTGAGTTTTATGAACAAATAGGCCATCAACACATAAAACTCATTTGCTGAGTGCGTTTTATGAACAAATAGGTCTTTAACACATCAAACTCATTCGTTGAGTGCGGTTTATGAACAAATAGGTCATCAATACATAAAACACATTGGCTGAGTTCGTTTTATGAACAAATTGGTCATCAACACATAAAACTTAATCATTCAGTGCGTTTTATGAACAAATTGGTCATTAACACATAAAATCATTCGTTGAGTGTTTATGAATAAATTGGTCATTAACACGTAATACTCATTCATTGAGTACGTGCATTTTATGAATAAATTGGTCATTAACACATAAACCTCATTCATTGAGTGGATTTTATGAACAAATAGGTCATTAACATATAAAACTTATTCATTGAGTGCGTTTTATGAATAAATAGGTCATTAACACAAAAAATTCATTCATTGAGTGAGTTTTATAAACAAATAGGTCAAGACATTCATTGAGTGAATTTTATGAACAAATAGGTCATCAACACATATAAAGCATTCATTAAGTGTGTTTTATGAACAAATAGGTCATCAATACATAAATTAAAATACATGCTCTGAGTGCATTTTATGAGCAAAGAGGTAAAATGAACTAAGTTGGGACAGGTCTGCATGTCGTGTACCCTTCCAATTAAGCAATTTTATCCTGCAAAATTATCTTTTTATTCGCTTGCCAAAAATTCCACTGAGATCATTTTTATACATGTTTTTGAACCCTTTTCGATATTACGATTTAATCTTGATCAAAAAAATTTGAAATAATACGTCATGCAAGTGAACTTTATCTAATGGTTACACATATTATACACGTACATACTTCCATAAACACTTCGAAACAGACACTAAATTAAAGGTCTTGCATAAACAGACAAATAATAATTTTGTGGTAATCAACTAATTTAGAAAGAAGTGTTTCAACTGCATATTTTAGTTACTTCTTTAATCTTCTATTGGAACTTCCTAGTACTAGAAATTTGTGATTAGTCAAATATTATTTGCCTGTAAGACTCAAATTGAGATCCACTTGGCAACATCAAATAGTCAAAAATAGAACTTTTTGACCATTTTCATTAAGCCAAATGGAAAAAAAGAAGACAAATTTGTGGCCTGAGTTTACTAGATTTTCCTCCTAAAAAATAGTGACAATATTTTCAGAAAAATAGATTTTCTGTGTCTCATTTTAGTTGTCACAATAAGATTTAGCACAATTCTAAAAAAGAATTAATTAGAATTATTGTTTGACTGATATATTTCATATAAATAATTAAACTTTTGTCTATATATGTGCTTCTAAATTCTAGACTAATTAATTCTAAAGGTAAAGTTGAAAAAAAATAATTAATTCTCTCTTAATTATCTAAATTGATAAATGTTGTTAGTATACATGACAACTAAAATGGGACAAAGAAAATACATCAAGTTACCAACATTTTAATTGGAGTAATTCACATCATAATTGTGGGCGGAATGAGGGGCGCAAGAACTTCAAATTGCGTTGTTGTGTCAAAGGAAGGATAGCTACACTAATTCAATATACTCTAAAGACGGCCTCGATACAATTTTGGTGATCTCATAAAGATAAAATTTTAGTTAATTGTCATTTACTTATCTTTTATGGAATCAATCTTCTTTGACTATACAAGATTATGTGGAGCTCAGCAATTTTTGATTCGTGAAAAAATTACAATATATATATATAAGACTAAAATTATTTATGTATCCATATAATAGATCGATGTTAAATCCTTTTAGCTTTTCAACAATGTAATGGCATCATAGAATTCACTTTCATACTGAAAAATAAATAAATAAAAAGTTCAGGGTTTTGAAAGTGTCAATGTTATATGGTCTTTCCAATTAAACTTTAAAAATATTGACATATATATTACTATTTTCATAAATTAAGCCGGCAGAGGACGGCAGCACTGTTAGCCTATCAAAAAAAATGACAAATTATTAAATTGTCATTTTTTTCAGGTTTAAAAAGGAGTCCACCAAATTAAAATTTCTCAATTGAACACATTTTAATATTTGTGAATTATAAGCTATGGGATCATCTTTCAGTTGCTGTGGTGATGAAAAAGTTGATGAAGGGTATGTGCACTAACCAAAAACTTTTAATTTTTTTTTTAGGAACAAATTCAATATCTAAACTTTCAAATTAAATGTGATATATATCATGTTTACATATATTTTTATATTCTTTTAAATAAACATAATTCGAGAGAAGAATATTATTTGCGATCTTGTGAAGGATTTATTTGTTCCCATCAAATAAAAGTAGGATCAAACTCTTAATATCATGTCAAAAAAATATAGCTCATAAAAAGATCGAGCACATATAATTTATTTGGTAATTAAGTCTACTGCTTAAGTGTCATGTTGGATCACGACCATAATCCTAATCACCTTAACCTGAATCTAGCCATAGACTAAATGTTGGTGTTATCCAACAATATCAAATTTTCGACGGATATTATCAGATTTTGGACGAACATTTTCTCATGAAAAATGTTTCTGATTAAGAAAAGTCTGTCGAAAAATCTTGATTTTTAGTAGTGGATGGGCTTCTTCTTCTTTTTCTGTTTTTTTTTTTTTTTTTTGAAGTGTGTGTGTTTTGAAAATTACGTCAAGAAAATTATAGTACATAAGTAGAATTAATGTGAATTAATTGGGATTTTTGTAGGCAAAACAATGAATTGGTTGATCAAAATTCTTGGAGAATATTCACATACAAGGAGTTGTATACAGCAACAAATGGTTTCAGTGAAAATTACAAGCTTGGAGAAGGTGGATTTGGAAGTGTCTATTGGGGTAAAACTTCTGATGGTCTTCAGGTAATAAATTAATATTTTGATTTTTTTCATTTGATGTTCGATATTTATTATACTGTCCCGCTTGATTTAAATTTGTTCTTCATAAAATTCATTAAAAAGAGAAATGCTCCATTTCAAGATTCTTTTCATTTGTAACACCCCAGACTTTTAATTTAGGGAAGGAGTGATCTTATATATCGGTCTCATCACAAATCTTAGTGGTGTTTCTTAATTATTACATCATTAATTATTGGCATTCTCAACAAAAAATTTCAAAAAGATATACAAAATAAAGCAATTTTAGAATATCACGCTTCCTCCTTTGGTGAACCTATACAGCGCGAATCTAAATTAATCAAGTCAGTCTATTGCTGAAATCAAATGGTTATACTAAAAGAAAAAAGTTTAGAATTTTTATCATTTTCTTTATATAAATCAATTTGTATTCATACCTAAGAATCATGATGATGGGGGAGCCTTCGACCAATGATAAAGTTATCTTTGTGTAGCTAGGTCACGAAGTCATGGCATCAAACATTATATCTACATCACGACCCCTTCGATGTACAGCCTATTCCCCGACTATAGTACTTGAAAACAGATGTTTTGTGCATCAAACTGCCAATGCACTAAACTCTTCTATGCATGATCTGGTGGCAAATTGAACCATACATTGCTTCTACTGTATATGGCCTTACTTTACATCTCTACGAGAGATCAAATTAAAAATTATACTAAAATTTTGGAATTGCAGATAGCAGTGAAGAAGCTAAAGTCCATGAACTCAAAGGCTGAAATGGAATTTGCTGTGGAAGTTGAAGTTCTTGGAAGAGTTAGGCATAAGAATTTGTTAGGGCTAAGAGGCTATTGTGCTGGAAATGAACAAAGGCTAATAGTGTATGATTACATGCCAAATTTGAGTTTACTCTCACATTTACATGGTCATTTATCAAGAGAAGTTCAATTGGATTGGAAAAAAAGAATGAAAATTGCTATTGGTTCTGCTGAAGGCCTCTTGTAAGTTTCTTTTAACTATCCTTTCCATCAATACTTACATCATTTATAAAGTAATTAGCGATGCACAACTTCTATCGTTAAATCATTAAAAATATATCACTAATGACTAGTTAGCGATAGATGATCAAAAATATTTGTTGGCTATTTAGTGAAGATTCCGTAGCGTGCTACTTCTTGTTTTCTATTTATAGTTATTCCTTTCATCTCAATTTATATGACATACTTTTCATCTTATTTGTCCCAAAAAGAATGTCATATACTCTTGTTTATTAACGTTAAACTTTTCTATTTGAGTTTAATTTACATATGCCGTTAGTGTAGAAAAAAAAATTACATTATCAGGTCACATTTACTCATTGTAGAAAGTAATTTACCGGTCTTATTTTCAAGATTACAAATGTCATTTTTTAAGGACATTTACATATAGATATCCCTCGAGTCAGCTCATGATATTAAAAAAATAATAAAAATACATTGACGATGTATATTGCTCAAACTCTTCCATTTTATCCTAATTAGTGAGATGATTTATGGTCAAATAAATGACTACGGCATGTTTTAGACCGCTAGTTCAAGATTCTGTTTTTCTAGAAAAAAATATTATGCTTAAAGTACCATCGTATAATTGAGGTAGACAGAGTAACATTTTCTATAGAAATTTATCAATGAACATTACCTTATAAGTGATTTGATTGTAAAAAATGATCCTTTTAATACAATCAATGTAAAAAATTTAAATTCTTATCTCACATATGTATGATTTTTGGCTATATAGGTATTTGCATCATGAGGTTTCACCCCATATAATTCACAGAGACATCAAAGCTAGCAATGTGCTACTTGATTCAAATTTTGAACCACTTGTTGCTGATTTTGGTTTTGCAAAATTAATCCCAGAAGGTGTTAGCCACATGACGACACGTGTCAAAGGGACATTGGGTTATCTAGCACCAGAATATGCTATGTGGGGTAAAGTCTCTGAAAGTTGTGATGTCTATAGTTTTGGAATTCTTCTGCTTGAGTTAATTACCGGTAGAAAACCAATTGAAAAACTTCCAAATGGTGTTAAAAGGACAATAACAGAGTGGATGGAACCAATGATAGCTAAAGAAAGATTTAAGGATCTTGTTGATCCTAAGCTAAAGGGGAATTTTGACGAAATTCAATTGAAACAATCGATTCGCGTAGCTGCATTGTGTGTTCAAAATGAGCCTGATAAACGACCAACGATGAAAGAAGTTGTATGTCTTTTGAAAGGGAAAGAAGTGAACAATGTTGTGAAGGCAAATAATGAGAATTTGAGGATTCAAAGTATTAAGTATGGAGATGATTTGTTGGCTATGGATCAAACTAGTGATCAAGAAGATAATGAAAGTAGTAGTGATATAGGGAATGAAAGTAGTGTTTATGGTGTATTTGGTGCTATGGAAATGCAAAAGACGCAAGATCCTTACAAGCGTTTTGGAGAGAAGTAATGTCTGAAGTGTACGTAATCTGACTTGAACAATATCGTCATCCAACAAGAAATTTGATTATACAATGTTTTGAGCTTTTGAGGGCTTTTTCTAATGTGTTTCTTTGTTATGTTTTATGTATTCTTTTATTTTATGGTAGAGAATGGAGCTCTTGGAACGTTACTACAACAAAAATGTATGCTATGTTTATTCCATTCTGTTCTATCTATTGTCTATCCTGCCACAACCCTTGTTGATGAAGATGATGCCCGCTTGCTTAAGAAAGAAAGAAAACAAAAAGAAACGTGTTCTATCGTAGCTATAATATAATCCTGGACATAGATACGTATATAAAAAAAATATAAAAGTTCAATAAATATGAGGTTCTAAGTCCGAAGCTATCGTAAGTTCAATGCTAAAAGTCTAAATCACTAGAAAGAATTACGGTGGAATGGATAAAAATTTATGTTTCAAAGGATCTAATTTTAATCAGTCGTCTTGGCTTTGAATCCTTATAATGAAAAAGGTCTTAGCAGGAATCGTTTTATGTGACACAAAATCGATATGAGAAGACCACTTTTATTTAATATTTCTTTGTAAAAAAAAAATCCAATCTGTAACTAACTTATATTTTAGTTCAATGTATCTAAATAAGAAAGCATCAGCTATGTGGAAAACTAGCAATGAGACAGAAGCTACTTTTAGTCTTTATTACAATTAAACTCGTCATTTTTATGCCTAATTTGCAAATTTAATATCAAGAAACTATTAATTATGAGTGTTAAAACTTCATGATTTTATTATTTTTAGAAATTAGAAAGGGATGAACTTGGCTAAAAGATAGTTATATGCACAACTCATTAAACAAAAGTCTCAAATTCATGCTCGAAAATGAAATCATCTTAATGAACTATACCTCAAAATTGAACTTTACAGGATGAATCTAAATTAGTTGGACTCAAAACGAATAACAAACTTTATGTGGAAAACTAAAAAAAAAAAAGAAATAGAGTATTGTTCTCTTACAAGATAAATATTTAATTGTATGCTAAAAAAACATGTGTATTGAATAATCAGTAAATCATTTTGAACACGAAACTTTTGGTACTTTTTTTTAATTCTTATTATTATTGTTATTGTTATATATTTATTGTGATATTATTATTAGATAATTCAATGAACTTGACACCCTAAATTCTTTCTCTCAAGATAATTAGTCATAGAATCTTCAATTTATTTCCTTTGTATTTATTAATTACTGCACGTTTTTTCATATTTAATAATTAAGAATTCAGCCTATTTAAATAACATCATTTGGAATTGAATTTTTGGGAAAAACTTGTTCATTTGCCTAATTTCATGAGGTTAGTTATAATTTCTTCCTTCTCCAATCCCACCCCTTGATATGAATAAAAGAATATCTCGACACCAGAATGATATAATATCTAATATTTTTTATGTATGAAGAAATTGTTGTGTAATAGGTTCTCTAATTAATCATTTAGATATTTGATGAAATTTTTGACGGAATAAATTATATTGAAAATCTGCTCATCAAAAGTTATTTATGATGGCTTTTCGTTCAAAAAATTCAAATTTTTTGTGAAATGTCAATAGAAGTGACTGTTTGAAAAATAAATATTTCTAATAGTATATTTGAATATTATATGGATTATTTTTTTCATTTTACATTTGTTGAATTGTATTGTCTCCTTTTGAATTTCATAGTTTTGTAGTAATTTACATAGTTTATTTCATAGTAAAGTGAATAAATAGTTTATTTCATAGTAAAGTGAATATTGATTTGAAGTAAAGTCTCTTCCATACCATAATAATTGGGAAAATGCTAATGATTGTACAGTTAGCTGCATGTTTCAAACTGCCAAATATATAATTACATAATCATAATCATCATTGTTTTCTAGTTATTTGTGTGTTAATTTTTAATTTTCTCTTGGTGAGGACTTATAATGTTGTTGTTATCACACATTACTATTTACTAAAGTGGTGTTAGGTCTGAAAAATGTACTTTAGATTGCATGACACTATGATGACCCAACCTTAGAGGATTATTTATAGTGAAATGAAATATGATTTCTTTATTTTCAATCAGATATTTTAGAGTTGAACTTTATATATATAATATAATTTTAATTAATTAAAAATTATAAAGTAATGATCCCCAAGAGGTACATGTCATACTTTGAATTTTTAATTTTAATTCCAAGGATGTAGGGATAGTTTATTAGTTTGGCAATGTGGACAAGTAATGATAAATTGATCCTTTTTTTTCTTTTTTTTTTTGTCATCCAATTATCCCTTATCTTTGGGTCATTCTTTTATTTAATTAATAGCCACAAAAAGACACTACGATATGTTTCCCCATTTGTTCTTTTTCTTCTTCTTCTTTTGACATTGTGATTCACCAATCAATTTATATGTTGTCATTATATCCCATAAGGCCCAACTAATATAACTATATTGGTACTCTTTAATCTATTATAGCTGATAATTTATTTCATTTTTCAAGTTCTTAATTTTATTTTTTTATAAATTATAAATAGTAATCATCTATAATTATTTTTTAGGTGATTTGAGAATTTAAAACTTTTTTCATATTTATCAATGTATAAAAGTTAAACTCCACTCAATATATATAGTAAATGAGACGTATCATAACCACGCACTTGATCATTGGATCAATAAACTTTCGACTAAAAGATCATCATTTCCAACAAAACTTCACTAATCGGAAACATTCACAAGTTTGTTTTCTTTTTTTTGAAATCTCATATTTTTAATGATATTCTAATATCGTCATAATTTTTTGATTTTTTAAATAGTGCCTCCACCAATGTAACTCCAAGATTGTTCCCTTTCCATGAGGGCAAGGGAAACAAGAGTAAAAAGACTAACTTCATTTGAGTGGCACACAACTTTCCCTACCAAACAATATAATAAGTCATGTACAAAACTTATGCAACAAGAGAAATCAAATGCAAAAAATCCCTTTACCTTTGCTAAATCCAAAAGTTACATTTTACTTTTTAATTCTTTCTATGCTTCTTATGAAAGAATAATTGAATGAACTAAAGTGGTCATACTACACCCCCTCCCCCCCCCCCCCAAACAAACACACACACCAACCCCTAGCAAAACTCCTAATAAATACTACTAATCATTCAAATGTCTCTTACACAAGTTTTCTATAATTCTATGTGTTCATCAAGAAAAAAGATAGTGAAGAAGTTAGTAAAAAAAAATAATTTTTGGGAGGCAAAAAATGGATGTTTCAAATACTAATAAACCTTCAAAAATTCTTGTGGGGATTTCTTTGGATGTTGAAGAAAGTAAAGAACTTATTTCTTGGGCAATTAGAGTTTTAGCCAAACCTAATGATACCATTATAGCACAACATGTTGTAGGTAAGTTTAATTTTCTTTCAATTATACCACAACACACTGTTAATATGTTTTTCTTTCAATTATAGCCACAACAATAATTATTTTGTGCTCTTTTGTGATATTTTCAACACCCCCCCCCCCCCCAAAATCTTATATGTGACAATGACTCTTGGAGAATGACACGTGTGACTTTTATTAAATTGATTTTAGTTTTAAACCAATCAAAAAGAAGATAAGAAAGACAAAAAAATATTTTTTAAAAAATAGGAATAGTCTTTATTTTTATACATCTCTTTGTGGAATATTTTCGAAATTTTCATGATACATGTAGCATAAGCAGCTGTTGTTCTTCAAAGTTAGCAATATTTTCAAGTTTTAGTTTTATTTTTTTTATGATTTTCCAAAATGTAAAAAAAAAAATTAATCCTTGAACTTTGTATACAATGCACTAATTAATTTATTTATTTTTATGAAACAGTGGCAACAGAGAAAAGCAAGAGATTTGGTGATCAAAGGAAAGAAGAAAGCAAGAAATGGCAATATATATCAAAAAATCAAACTCAAATTCGAAAGGCAAAAGCATTTGTTATTTCTTTGATGGGAGAATTTACAAAAACATGTCAATATAAACAGGTAGCCTCGAAATCTTATTATCTTGTTGTTATACCTTTAAATTAATTTATACTGAATTTGATATTCTTGTTGTATAAATAAGTAAAATACTCAAATTTTCAAGAATTTTGTGCAATATTAAAGAAAATTTCCTCCATTGTTTCTATTACAATTTACACCATTATATTTCAATATATCTTGAACAAGTTGGGATTGGATACATTAACGAAAAATCTTAACATGAATAGTTAGTTGGCTAAAAATATTGCATTTAACTAGCAATAATAGCTTTAGTTGTCGTTGGTGTATACTCATTGTATAATAATTAATAAGTGATTATATATTGATTATCCACTGTATACTGATTAAAATTTATAAGAAATAAAAATTAGGATAGTTTTATTTTTGTGCATTGTGAAAATCCCTATATTTGACCCCTTTTTTCAATGTTTTTCCACTTAAGCTCACCTTTTTGTTTCTCATTTTGTGTCTGAAATCAATTTTGACCTTAATTAATTTGAATTCTCATTATATAATTAAAAGGGAAGCCAAACATTCCCTATCAAAACCTTTTTTATAGCTAAAATTCAAATTTGAGACCTCTGATTATATTACTCCAATTAATATTGTAAAAGGTCTTGTCATTTCTATTAATTTAAATTATTGAAAAATTTCAGGTAGGTTTAGAGGCAAGAGTTGGTTTTAGTTCTCATGCAGGGAGGGGTCTAGTTAAAGAGGCTAAAAGTATTCCAGCTGACTATCTTCTCATTGGTGGCAAAAAGAATAAAATTTGCAGGTAACTTTAATTTATTTACATATCGCTATTAGAAATTCATGATTTTTTTACTTTTTGAAGAGATTTATCAAAATTGTACTTGTCAAAAATAGTCTTGATAGTTGTTGGAAATAAGAGGCTATATATTAGAAAAGAGCTACTTATATAGATGGAAAGGATATTGAGAAGAGTGGAAAGAAGTTATATTATATTGATCTTAAAATTTTTTTGCTTGATTGTGAAATTGAGAAGCCTAAGGGGGTATTTATACTATTTCCCTTCCTAAAATGAATGGCTAGGATCAACTTGATCCAACGGCTATAAATGTTACTCTAGAATCTTCCTACAAAAATATCTAAGATATTTACAAGGTAAGATTTCTCTACACTTCCCTAGAGTCTTCTAGAAGCTCCCAGGGCCTTCTTGCAAGATCTACAAGTCTCTAGGAAATTCTAGAGAATTCAAAGTCTTCTAGACTGTTCTAGAGAACTCCACACGTCTCTAGAACCTTCCAGACTATTCTAGAGACTTCCACACGTCTCTAGAACCTTCCAGACTGTTTATTGGACCAACACTTGCAAGTCCAATATCAAAAAACAAAGCCCAAATCAAGTTTAGTTTTCAACAGCCCCCTTAAACTTGATTTGGTCATTCCGAGAATATCATACCGTCTCTGAAATATTTCGTGCCTTAGAGGCTTTGTGAAGATGTCCGCATCTTGATCAAATATCTTCGTGTACTTTAGCTTCACCTCCTTGTTTGCAATGCATTCCCTGATGTAGTGATATCTCATATCGATGTGCTTACTTCGATCATGGAAGACTGGATTTCTTGCAAGAGCAATCGCGATCTTGTTGTCCACATGTATCTCTGTTGCCTCTTTTTGTGAGAACTTGAGCTTATTTAGGATTTTCCTTAGCCATATCGTATGACAGACACATGATGTAGTTGCTACATACTCCGCTTCACAAGTTGATAGAGTTACAATGGGTTGCTTCTTTGAACTCCATGTAAATGTTGTATATGCTATGTAGAATACGAACCCATTTGTACTCTTACGATCATCAACATCTCTGCTCCAATTGCTATCGCTATATCCAATTAGCTTGAAGTGATTAGAAGGCGAATAGAATAAGCCAAAGTCGATCGTACCTTTGATGTAGCGAAGAATTCGCTTAGATCCTTAAATTTTTCAATGGCTACTACAATATAGTCAAATTTAGAATCTAATGATCTAAGAATTTTCTTAATGGCTCTAATATCACTTATAACTTCACCATTTCTTTTCAATTGATTGACAACCGCCAAGACTCTTGAAAAATAATCGAAAATTGATTCGAAATCATTTTTACGCAATAATTTAAACTCACCTCGAAGAGTTTGTAGCTGAACCCTTTTCACTTTGTCAACTCCTTTGTTAGAATTCTCCAAGATCTCCCATGCTTTCTTGGCGGTAGTTACACAAGCAATCTTCTCAAAAACTCCATCATCAACACTTTGTTGAATAATGGAGAGAGTCTTTTGATCATTGGTCTTGGCTTGCTTTTGTTCCTTCGTGAATGAGCCTTTATCTTTAGGCTCCTCATAACCTTACTCCACAATCTCCCATAGGTCTTGTCCACCTAGAAAGGTCTTCATTTGGATGCTCCATCGATCATAGTTATCCTTTGTAAGGCGAGGAAACGTGATGACATTGTTAGCTATCATCTTGTCGAACCAAGCTCTGATACCAATTTGTTGGAAATAAGAGGCTATATACCAGAGAAGAGCTACTTTATATAGGTGGAAAGGATATTGAGAAGAGTGGAGAGAAGTTATATTATATTGATCTTAAACTTTTTTTGCTTGATTGTGAAAATGAGAAGCCTAAGGGGGTATTTATACTATTTCCCTTCCTAAATGAATGGCTAGCATCAATTTGATCCAATGGCTATAAATGCTACTCTAGAATCTTCCTACAAAAATATCTAAGATATTTACAAGGTAAGATTTCTCTACACTTTCCTAGAGTCTTCTAGAAACTCCGAGGGCCTTCTTGCAAGATCTACAAGTCTCTAGGGAATTGTAGAGAATTTCGGAGTTTTCCAGACTGTTCTAGAGAACTCCACACATCTTTAGAACCTTTCAAACTATTCTAAAGAACTCCACACGTCTCTAGAACCTTCTAAACTTCTCTAGAGAATTCAACACCTCACTAGAATCTTCCAGACTATTTATTGGACCAACACTTGCAAGTCCAATATCAAAAACCAAAGCCCAAATAAAGTTTACTTTTCAACAATAGTTTTAAATTTTTTAATGATAGAAATATCCATCGGAAATTCGCATGTATAATAACAATTAATATTTTTTTTCTTCAGGTATCCCTTCACAATTGCAAAGTATTGTTGTGATAGAGTTCCAGATAATTGTTCACTAGTTGTGGTAGCAAGAAAATCAGGGCAACCACCTCCACAAACCATTAAATCCAATTCAATTCGAATCCAAGGTAATCCAATTTCCTATCTCACAAAAATTTAAGTTGATTTACATATGGTCTCGTCGCTTAATACTAGTCACAAAATCATATGTTTTGTCACATCAAAGCAATCGAACTTTAACTACTATAATAATTAAGTCACTGTCGATAAACTTTTTTGTCACATCAAAAAAGTGAACTAGTCAAAAAATCACCTTGGTCATTGTAGTGGATAAAGTTGAGTTACTAAACTGTTACAGTTGATACACTTAAGTTACTTTAGTGCGACAAAAAATGATCGACTTTACCACTACAGTGGATAAATTTTCTGATGACAAATAAATTTGTGATTTTGTCATTATAGCATACTGAATAACGTTCAATGAGCATACGTGAAACGAATGCCCGAAACACAACTTACATAGCCAAACTGTTTGCAGAAAACCATCAACCTAGTTTAAGATGGCCTGAAGAAAACAATTCCCCTTCATCAGAAGAAAAACAAATTATTACAAGGCATTCACCAAGAACAGTACTAAATGGGTGTGACGGAGAAGAAAATAGTTCAAGTTTTGGTGAAAATTCCATCACTAAATCTTCAATAACATCATCATCATTAGTGACTAAGGAATTCAAATATCAACAAGATTTCAAGAAGCCAATGTCTCCGTTGAGACGAATTTCATCTTTTTTACGTTCCCCTTTTGATTCGAGCTCAAGGAAGAAGAGTTCAAGGTTTCAAAACGAGGAAAATAAGCAACAGCCTCCATTGAAGTGTTTTAGCTATGAGGAGATTGCAAGTTCTACAAATTATTTTCATCCAGGTTTGTGTTCTTCATGTGTAATATATACTATGTTTTTTGTTCTTTTGGGGCTTAAAAAAAAAGATATCCACAAAAACAGTCGGACGTTTACTTTTATAACCATTATACAATTTATATGCTATGTTATACATAAATGATACACATATTGGGCCTCATTGCCTTTCTAGGCTACTTGAATATAATTACGTCCCCTTTTAGTCCAATGGGCTGAATTTGGCTTCAAAAATTAAGGGAAGAATTTGCAAAAATAGTACTTCATGAGGAGTAACTGTCTTGAACTTGACTCTAGTTGATAAAATTAGTCTAAAATATGATCCATGTTACCTATGAGGCATAATTAGTTGTAGTTGTAGACTTGTAGTGTGTGCATAAGTTGATTTTGTCCATGTGGCGGGAGATTTAAGACACTTCAATAAGTCATAAATAGTGAATATATTTCAATCTATTGCTTATTGAATAGGAGTTTCAGGTATAGTGACTTAACTATAAAGAATCGAACAATGTAACATATATAACTTTTGCCAATAAAGGAGTGCTACTTAATTATTATCTATAGGGTTTGTCTTATTATGTTTAGGACTAAGATGTAATTATTATTTGGGGAGGAAGAATAAACCCCTTAATTAATTAAATCAAGAACACATGATTTTTGCAGATAATTTAGTGGGACAAGGAGGATATTCAGATGTATATAGAGGAGATCTTGAAGATGGAAGAACAATTGCAGTAAAAAGATTAGCAAAAGACAGCAATAACATGAACAAAGAAAAAGAATTCCTAATGGAATTAGGTGTAATTAGCCATGTTAATCATCCAAACACAGCAAGTTTACTTGGTTATTGCATTGAAAATGGATTCTATCTCATCTTCAAATTCTACCCCAATGGCACTCTCTCTTCTGCTTTACATGGTATGTCTTTTAACCTAATTTACTCTTTTCATTTCATATCTCGTCAGACAGATTCTGTAGTTAAACAAAATAATTCTTCGGCAACTTTTTTTTTCTTCTTCTTCTTTGCAGGAAAATCAAACAGAACACTTGAATGGCCAATGAGATATAAAATTGCCCTTGGAATTGCTAGAGGTTTACATTATCTTCACAAATGTTGTAAACATCGTATAATACATCGTGACATCAAAGCTTCCAATGTTCTACTAGGACCAGACTATGAGCCTCAGGTACAACTCATAAAGCATGTTTTTTGGACATTTGCACCAACTCTTTAATCGGGGTAAACTTTAAAAAATAGTTATTTTTCGAACTTGATTTGTCACATAATCGAATATTCAAAAGTCGTTGAAAAATAGATAATTTTTGAAATTCATGAGGCCATGACACATGAATTTCAAACTTAAAAGGTGAAATTATTCCATCACAATCTCTTGAACGAAAATATTCAGCGCCGTCATCATGAAATTTTCCTTTTTTTTTAAAGTTAGAAATCCATCAAAAGTTTCAAGGGTAAAAAAGGTCATGACAATGCCCTAAAATTTTCACTTGTTTAAGTTCAAATTTTATGATATATATCATGGTGCTTATTTTTCAACAAATTTTGAAATAGTGGCTATTTTTTAAAAGCTAATCCAAAAGGTGGCTAGCTCATACAATCTCTACCCGTCTACTTTTTTCTTTTCCTCTTATTTTTAACACAATATATATCATAAAGCTTCACTTTTTATAAGTTCAAAATCTATGATGTATCATAGATATTAAAAACCATGATCGTGTCATCGTATTTATTTCAACATCAGAAGTGGTAACTGCTTAACGAATTTTCAAATATTGGTTGTTTTTTTCTAAAATTAATTTGAAAAGTGGCTAGTCGATATATTTTTTATTTTTCTACCTATAATAAAGCTTGAAAAATGAAATTAAAGTTTTTTATTTTATTTTTTTGAGAAGATATCAGATTTTGGGCTAGCAAAATGGCTACCAAATAAATGGACACACCATACTGTAATTCCAATTGAGGGGACATTTGGATATTTAGCACCAGAATATTTCATGCATGGAATTGTGGATGAAAAAACAGATATTTTTGCATTTGGAGTTCTTCTTCTTGAAATTATTACTGGTAGAAGGCCTGTCGACTCATCAAGACAAAATCTACTTTTATGGGTAAGTTTATTAATATTTTTTTCATTTAAAAAATAATATTATTTAATTTAAACCTTGTTTTTATCATTATGGAGAAACTTCTATAGTCATATAACGTCTCCGTCCAACTTTACTTGGTCCCTGTTGACTTGGCATATGGATGAAGAAGTAGTTAATGATGGGTTAATTTTACCAAACTACCCTTTTAATATAATAAATATTATGTCTTGAAAAATGTAATGGAATGGAAAATGACTATAATTAATGATAAGGGTAAGTTAGAAATTAAGCGTAAAAATATCTCTTGATTTCATAAAGTGAACAAATATTGTTGGACATCCCAAAATAGTATAGAAGCCAAGTAAAAATGGACAGAGGGAGTAATTATTATTGCATAAATAACATTGCAAATTTCAAAAGTTTGATAGTTATAAATGTGTTATGGTATATTTATGGCCACGAGTTACAAAAGCCATACTCCTCCTATCATAATTTATGCCAAGGACATGAAGCAAAATTTATAGTTAAACAATAAAATCAGCGTTAGGTTATATTCCCTCTGTCTCATATTAATTGAATTTGTGAGATAATGCACATATATTAAGAAAAACATTTAAAAATAAAATTTACACGATACTTTCCACTATTGTCCTTTGTGAAATCATAAATATGTAGTGTGATTTATCTCCTAGAAAATATAAAACTTCAATAAATGAAAGGGTAAATATGGAAGAAAATTGTAAACATTCTTCTTCAACTTTGAACATTTCAAAAATTCAGTTAATTTGGGACAGAGGGAGTATTAAAGTTCGTTAGCTACGAGCCAATTAGCAATAAAATTCATAGCGAATTCCTTTTTTTCGTGGTAGTTAAGAAATTCAAAAAAAAAAAAACTTTTAAAAGTTATGATTTAAAATGATTTATGTGGATATAAATAATATTATTACTAAGGTCATACAAGAAGTTTAAAGCAAAAATATCTTTAAATGAGGAAGTATGTATTGCTTTATTTTTAATAGACTAAAAAAGAAAAATATATCATATAAATCGAATGGCAAGAATTACTGTCTTTATTAAATGTTTTAAAACTTTGTGCTTTGTCAAATATGTTTATCAACATTAGAACACAAGAAGTAGTTTTTCATTTAATTTTTGTTTTTTACTTTATTTGGAATGTCTTGAATAAAAATCTAATGGAAAGGACAAATAACATTTTGGATATTGGTCCATTGATTTTAAGGGTAATAATTGCTCTCAAAAATATCCAATTGGCTTGTCTGTAATTAATGGAGCACTTGTAAGTTGGATATGAAAATGATGTGTGATCTAATAAGGGCAAAAAAAATGTAAGAAATTATTATCTTATGCTACTTTAAGAAATATATTCTGATATTTTCAAAAAATAAATATATGAAGAGTGATAAGATATTTATATACTTGTCTTTGTTAAATTTTTATTAATTAATTGCTAAAACTTTTCTTTCTTTCTTTTTTTTAAGGCAACACCCTTGATGGAAGGTGGAAAATTAATTGAATTAGCAGATCCTAAATTGGAGGGTGAATTTGATATGGACGAATTTCATAAGATGGTTCTTACAGCTTCATATTGTGTGAGGCAATCTTCAGTATGGCACCCGTCAATAACCGAGGTAAAATGAGTTGAAATAGAAAATGAATCGAGTTATGACTCGTTCAAATTGGTTAAAAGTCGAAATACAAATCAAGTTGAGTCATGGCTCGCTCTAATTAACTAAAAGTCGGGTTGGTTCATGACTAGTCCAATTTAACCTACTTAATCTGAATAATTTTAGCATATTGTTATTTACCTTTTATAATGACAATTTAAATTTCAATTCAAGAAAATTTTTAAAAAAAATTGTTACAAATGGATAGATACATTCTAGAAGAAATAATCCATACCTTTAATATGAAAACATATATTAATGGATTGAAATTGAAGATTAAATTGAGCTCGATTAAAGATTCTTTTGAAATGGATTACGACTCGAATAGGTTGAAGTATCTTAAGTTCAAACCATACAATTCTTGACGAATTAGATAAGTTATCTATATTTGGATTCATTTTTGACACTGTTATGAAATACATATTTATTGTGATTCTCAAACAAATTGTGATTGATTATATTTTCTTTTTTTTTATTTAATTTTTTAGGTGTTAGAATTGTTAAGATATGGAGATGATTCTGAGACAGCAAGAAGTTGGAGAATACCAAAATCTACAAGTGATGAAGTTGATGATTACTCAATGGTTTTTGGATATGATCTTCCTTCTGATTTAATTTTAGAAGACCTTTTCTAATCTTTAATTTTCATAAATTTTCCACTTGATATTTAGTATATCATGACTTTTTTTTTGTTTGGTTTTACTCGGTGACTTTTTTTGTTTGATTTTGCACTCAATTTCCGATATCTCCATAGAAGTTTGACTGTTTGGGGGAAAGCACTTTCCATCAAGAATTTTTTCATATTCGAATCTCAAATTCTAAAATTCTGATCAAGAAAGGAGCTATATCATCCAATGCACCACATCTTCAGTGGTAGTGTATGACTTGAATAGCACATGTATATAGGTTTTGGACTAGTACCCAATTGCAAATTTCAATGTGTAATAGATTAAATAAAATAAGGTTAGAGAATTTTTGTAATCAAAGTACTCTCATAAGGTACATTTAAAAACATTTTGATTCTTTAATTTGTCAATTATATAGTATCCTTTTTGTTATGATTGTGTCATTTTCTTTGACTTTTCAAGGTTTTTTTTTTTTTTTTTCTTTTGGTATGATATGAAAGTGCCCAAGGGGATAATTTATCTAAGCCAAGTATTGACATTAGAAATAGTTGATAACCATTAATTAAAGGCTAAAAAATAACTTTTTGATTGAAACTGATTTATACCTAAGAGTTAAAAATGTTTATGGGGTGCTTATAAGCTCATAACTTTATAAGAACTTTGGATATCTACCAAATAAGTAAATAAGCTTTAAAAAATATATCTATAAGTCAATTTAACTAACTTATAAATTTAAGCAAACTTTCTTTTATTAAGTCAATTTGTCCACCACACAAAAGAAATACTTAATCGCATGAAAAGAAATTATCTTGGGTGTAAAATATTTGATAATTTCTTCTCATGTGTTCAAGTTTTGATGAACAGAATTACTTGATACTTGTAGGCATTCCAAAATAATAGTCGAGATATACGTAAATTAATTAATACAACAATAACAATATTCCCACAAAGTAGAGTATGCACAAACTTGACTTTTAACTGTTATTTCTGATATATTATGAGAGTATATTGATCCATACATCATGATTACAACAACAATAATAACATATTTATTATAGTCTCATAAAGTATAATTTAGAAAAAAGTAAAGTATGTGTAAACCTGACACCTGGTTGTTATTCTGTCACGATCCAAAAATGGGCGTGATGGCACTCGTCTTATCCCACAAAGACAAGTCAGCCTACAACCCAACTATAACATTAAAAATGCGGAATTATAATAAAAATGAAAGTTCAATTACGGAT
>JAPFFP010000098.1:1787118-1798151 GCA_026153255.1 Solanum medicagineum
TTTTTACCTATCTTGAAATCTACTAATGTGCATGGTGGATGTTAACTTTATTGATTAATATGCTCGTCTCCCCTATGTCTTTCCATCTCTTTTGTAGTTGAGGTGCTAGGGCAAACTTTTGATATCTTCTGTAAATAAAGGTCACATTGCACACATCAGTTTATGTCTAGAGTTCTTTACTTGATGACCAATGTTATAAGTGGTTCATTTCTTTACCTTCCAAGTTTTCACTCTCTGATGAGATTTATTGGATGGTGATGCATAAAACTGGATCCAGGAGTGCTTGCGCAACTAAAATGAATTCTCTTTTTTTTTCCCTTTCCATGTGATTCAGGGTTTGGCTCATCAGTAAGGATATGAAATAACCAGTCTGTTTAGGATTATTAGGCTAAAAATTGAAGTTCGATATATTCAAGAATTGATTTTTTTCTCAATATATGCAGTATCTAGCAATCAGATCTGTTGAAATTTAGTGGTTCGGCATAAATACTAGGCCGTAAGACATCTGTTTCCATTTCTTTAGCTTATAGAACATTTTATGGTAAGTATAGGTAGATCTTATCTACTATCAGTGTGCCTACTTTAGAGTCAAAATGCCTTTTGGACTTGGCTAACAGGGCATCTTCCTTTTAGACAATTCGTCTCAGTCTTAGGGTTTACCTAGAGATGGAAATGGGGTGGGAAGGGGTGGGGCGGTTGCAGAGCGGATTGGCCTCAACCAGCAAAGATTTTAACCTGCCCTGCTCCGCATAGTAAGGTTTTTCATTTTCAAACTGCCCTCCCCACCCCACTTATACTCAACCCACCCCGCCCTGCATATCAAAACAAATCATTTTGATGAATAATTTTTCTCTGTTAACATATAACTGTACCATTGTTATAAGTTTTTTTTTTTTTAATAATTACAAATCATGTAATATTCATAAATTAGCTGCAGTTCTTCACTGACATTTACAAACCAAGTTTGTCCTCTTCTTCCAATATTGGAGTTGCAAACTGAGTTTTTGAATATTGGCTGGGGTGAAATCCTTGGTTTGCAGTAGTTTAGGTGATGCCAGACACTGTGAATGAGGTTATTTTCACTTGGAACTATGGTCACGATGCTAAAAGAAGATGTATGGCTTGGAATGTTGCGCTACCAACACTTGTGTGGATTATTTTATGACAGAAATAAGAGATCTTTTGCGTGGGTAGAGATGAATTTTGTATGATTGAGTATTATCCGCTTATCCCTTTATTCTGTTTCGGTGCACCCTTGAAATTCCTTTATGTATTGTGATTTGGTGTCTTTTGTAGAATGCCATATAATTTTGTATGTTTTCTACTTTTTGGTATACATCTCAATATGGGTGTTTTGCCCAAACATTAATGAAATTTGTTACTTTATCAAAAAATTGTCTTCAGGCGGAATAAGAGCCGAGTCAAACCTGCCTTTTTTTCTCTGGACATTTTGGGGTAGGGGGTTGTTTTTCAATTTAGTTAAGCCTCATAATGTTTATCTCAGCTTCTTTTGATACTGTGTACCTACTATGCCTGAACTTTTAATTGCCGTCATAATGTATATCTCATCTTCCATTTTGTCATTTTTTTCAAATGTGGAAAGGTCCTTCATGGGTTCTTTTGCTGATTAGGCCATACTGGAGGTGCTATTTTCCTAATACTCAAGCTATAATCTACGTTGTTGACTCAAGTGACACTGATAGGCTCGTGGTTGCTAAGGAGGAGTTCCATGCCATATTGGAGGTACCTTTCCCTTGCTCTCTCTCTCTCTCTCTCTCTCTCTCTCTCTCTCTCTCTCTCTCTCTGTATTTTATATAGATCTATATATGTGCCTGCTATTGAAAATTAGGTTCTTATCGTGACCAATTGGGCCATACATGTGTCCGTTTCAAAAGCTTGCAGAAAAGAACGTTGTAAAAGACTTGCAAGCGGAAAGGTCGCTACATCTGTTTTTTTTATTTTTATTTTTTCATACTGTAACTTTTGCCAAGTTAAAGAGCTGTTTTGCTGCAAGTGGGGAATAATCTCTACTTATGGTAGAATTGTATTTGTGTGGGTACCAGAGATGTAATTTTTTAAGAGGAGTTGTACACATCATAGAAACACAATTTGTTCTACCAGGAAGCCATCTAAAGTTTTTTTTTCCATTTTGCATCTTCTAATTTCTAGTTGAGCTTTTGGTTCCGATCTTTTGTTTGATTTCAAGGAATAACATTTACAATGTAAGTTATTTGTGAAGACGGCCATTGATGATGCATGTTTCCTTTTTCCCTAGGAGGAAGAGTTGAAAGGTGCTGTTGTCCTTGTCTATGCTAATAAACAGGTTTGCGTCCTTGCTAGTTCTTTTTCTACATTGCTGAGGAAGAAGCTTTGGTCCATTTGATCCTGGAATAAATGCTATGTTTTCTTTCATTCTTAAGCCATAGTTTGGAGTTACTATTTAGTAGTATTAAAATTTCTATGTAGTTCTTGCCTCCAAAGATTTGCATGCCAATGTTTTGGAAGTCTGAGATTTATAGAACCTCTAGATTCAGAGAATCCCTAGTTGTTTTAAAAGACAAACTATTGTTTATTGCCTATTGGACTGAAATGGGTCCAATGGAGTGCAATTGGAAATCGATGATTCATATGGCAGCTGCCAAAAATAGTTTGGATTAAGGTGTAGTCGGTGTTCTCTCTTGGCCAATTTGCACTCTCTCTCACACGGTCACGCACGACGCATAAACACCAACCTACATCCAGACTGACATTAGCCTCTTGTTATAAGCATGTATCCATTCACTATCATTTATTCAGAGTCTTCAATTCTTGACAGGATCTTCCTGGTGCACTTGATGATGCTGCGGTGACTGAGGCCTTAGAGCTTCACAAGATTAAAAATAGGCAGTGG
The DNA here is from genome assembly GCA_026153255.1 of Solanum medicagineum. Taxonomy (NCBI): domain Eukaryota; kingdom Viridiplantae; phylum Streptophyta; class Magnoliopsida; order Solanales; family Solanaceae; genus Solanum; species Solanum medicagineum. Next base: position 1,790,009 of record JAPFFP010000098.1, read on the forward strand.
GCTATTTTTAAGACTTCTGCCATCAAAGGAGAAGGGCTCTTTGAGGGCTTGGACTGGTGAGCTCAACTTCTTACTTCTTGTTGATGCTGCTACAGCAATTATATGGCATGAATGCAAACTGTATTTTACGAAACACTGATTGGTTTCATTGGTCATATCACCAGAAGTCTGTTTTTTTTATGTCAGTCCACGTTATGCCTGTGTTTTATTTGCTGTTGTCACTTGTAGGTAGAATTTGTGAGTGATTCTGGCTTCTGTCTTTCTAATTTTCCTTATGACAAGGGAACATGAAACTGGAAAGGAGGTTCTTGGGTTATATTTTGTACCCAGTGTTTTCGTTTGTCATCAAGTGGGTTCTTTGGTAACAAAGGGCAACCTGGTGCACAACATTCTGTGTTACCGCAGGCCCTGAGAAGGGTCGTACTCTAAGGGGATATGATTCAAGTATCACTGGTTAATTCCATGGTTTGAACCCATGACCTATAGGTCACAGGGGGTCCACTTAACCAGTTAGTTTTTGTTCCAAGAAAAGAAGATTATTTGATGAACTAAAATTAGCGCAGTGAATTATGGAAACATTTTTCAGCCTCACCTCCTCTTCTTTTGGTTTGCAGTGATACTTGTTATCGCATTTGCAGTTCTTCTATCAAATGTCTTCACATGAGTTGAACACACACCCTTGCACACACTCAAATGAATTCATCGTTCTCATGCCCTTTCTCTTGATTCTTCTTATTACAGGTTGAGTAATACACTCAAATCCGGAGGTGGCTAAATTTTTTTGCTGAAGATGCAGATAGACTGTGAAGACAGACGAGAGAACTTGGTATTATGTGTGAAGCAATTCCGGCCTTCAATTATTTTCTAATTGCCATAGTTTCTGATGTGAACTACGCGGATATAGTGTTTATACTTGTCACAGATAATGAGAATACGAGGCTTTATTTTGATTCTCTTCATAGATTACACCTATTCACTTTCTCCTCTTCTCTTGAAAAGTTATGAATTGTTACAAAGAAACATCAATGGTTTTGCTTTCAACTCTTTTTGTCTTTCTTTCCTGTTTTGGTCTTCATTTTAACGTACAGTTCTTTGTGGTATACAGTAAAAGTTTGCAAGTCAGGAAAAAACAACTGTTTTATGATAATGAGTAAAAGTGAAGACTTCCCATATCTTAGCATCAGAAGAAGATTAAAGGTGAGATGAAATTGAATGTGGAGAATGGTATCATTGATGAAAATAAAAATTGGACAAATGTTTATAGGATATGGGTCAAATTAGAAAATGATCATATTGAAGAATGTGCAACACAAGGAGGATAAAATGAGACATTCACTTGAGATGGCTTGACCACTCTGTAGGTGTGGATCATGTCAATTAGGAGTGTTTAAAGAGAACCTTTGAGAACAATAAAAAATGGACATGACTAAAGAATCCAAATAAAGATCCAACATTGGGTAATAGTGGTTTAATCAGTTTTAAATGTAAAATATCTAAACTGTTATCACTCTCAAATGAAGCAGACATAGATAGCAAAGATTCAAATAACCAAAAACTTCTTTACTCCGTCAACGCATAGTAACTTGTACTAACAGTATTCAAAAGCATGGTAGTCATGGCAATGGGGGTAATAAACATTCAACCTTCTGCATAATCAGCTGATAAAAATTCACTAAACAGTCACACTGATGATTAAACAGTGCAAAAAACAAAAAAGTAGAGTATTTATTCTCAGTTTTTCTTCCTACTCTTGATAATATTATTCCTACGCTACTGTTAAGTATAAAACTCTGATTTCTACAATGCTGCCTGGAAAATCATCTCCGCAAGTTCCTGCAACATTTTGAACCAAAAACAATAAGTTCAGACATGTGCATATTAAATGACAATATTTGGTTGAAGGTTTAAATAGAAAACGTATTTGACGTTAAAGTTGAGAAAGAGTATTCGAAAGATGAGTCGTGTTCAACAGTAATTTCACTTGAAAAAATGTTGTTGCATGTGAGTAAAAACCCATTATATTACTTGAGATACTAATCAAGTTTTTGAAAACTTCACTGGTGTTTCAAGTCCTGAAGTATAGTATTTGTAGATAATGATAACCAGAACAACAACAACAACAACAACATTACCCCAATGCCTCAAAGGCTCCCGCCCATTGCGGGGTAAGGGAGGGTCGGATGTACGCAGCCTGACCCCTATGTTTAAAAACATAGGGCGACTGTTTCCGGATGACTCATGATGAGCGTCAAAAGTTGCATTGACTAACTGCTACTTCACAACAGTTTAAAGAGCCATTTTGCTTTATTCCCATCATACCCCAAAGCCAAAAAATAGTGAATCTTTGGCTCCATCCAAGATTGATGGAAAAAGATGATGAAAACCAGAACATCATTCGTTAATACTAAACTTCAGTATTTGCAAGTAATGAAATATTATTTATGGCAAAGCATAACCATTGGCTATAAAATTTTACCTGCTTTCCAGAAGGAACTTTAGGTTCTCCCCATTCTAGCGCCTTCTTCTCGAGCAGTTCAAAATCGGCCTTTCCGGACTGTTGGAGAACACATAGTTTCCCTCTTGAGCTTAGAGAACAAAACACAGGAGACAGATGGAAAACAAAAAGGTGATAGTGAAACAATACCTCAATTGCAGCACCAAGCTCGCTGTCAAAACTCTGATATCGCTTTTTGACAAGATCACTCAATGATCCATCCTGTTTGCAAACAAACAAAATAATTTAAGTACACTAGTGCATATTTGATCTGTTATCAGTCCATTTGACAAATGAATTCATCAACACTATCTTGCCAAAATTTAGCTAGTAGTTGAGAAAGGAACACCACCTTAATTAACTTGGCAGCATTTCTGAGGCCACGGGCTAGAGTGTCCATACCAGCAATGTGAGCAATAAATATGTCTTCAACATCAGTGCTCTCCCTCCGCCTGTTAGGATGAACAAAAAACATCCCCAAGCCTTTAAAATATACTTTCTCAATATGACAGACAACAAAAGAAGTATTGTCTTTGGATTAGTTACTCTGTCTATAGCCATCTCAACCAGTTCGGAATTGAGACACACTTGAATGATATTAACTAATTCGTTACTGCCTAAGATTTGTAACATATGATAGGTAACATGAAGATTAATCAAAGTCGAACATTTGTGATGGAAAACAATATGTAATGGTAGAGAGTAGGGAACTGACAATTTTGCATCAAAGTTGAATCCTCCTGGTGCCAATCCTCCCTGTTCAAACAAAAGATCAGCAGTTTAAAAATCAAGAATTGACTTTTTAACTGATTCACACTTCTCAGTTTTCTAGCAATCAAAAAGAAGAAGTCTAAACACAGACATTTTTAATAACGCTTTGCATCACTAATGTTGCTTCAGCGACATCCATCAAAAATTGATCTGTGTCCCAACCTGCATTATGGATAAAGCTTTCATAACTTCAACTCTTGTGGTACTATAGCAACTGCAGGGAAAACATCAACATGTTTGATAAGTATTCTCATATTTTAAGGTAACATACCAATCTGGGGATCGCCAGAATTTGCGTCAATGTTGCCCAGCAAACCATTAATTCTTGCTGTTTCAAGCTCATGATGGCAGCTGCAAAACACGAATGTGTTAAGAAGATGCAAATGACAGGCATACTTAATTAGCACTGAAAAAGCCCAAACCTGTGACCAGCCAAAGTGGCATGGTTGCACTCGATGTTTAATTTGAATTCGTCTGCAGAAAATGCAAAAAGAAAATCATTATGATTTTCTCTCTCATTTGAAAGTAAAAATGTAATGATAAAGCTCCCTTGCCACTACTTTGGAGAATGCATTATGAAGGAAATGAAGAATGAGTTAAATACCTAGAAGCCCATATTTGCGTAAGAAATTAGCAGAAGTTGCAGCATCCCAGTCATACCTAGATAAATATAGTAAGTAATTTAGGCAAAAGTTTAGGAGATCACATTCTCAGCAGATGCATCGTGTAAAGTAAACATACTGGTGTTTTGTTGGCTCCTGAGGCTTTGGTTCCAGTAGTAATGTTCCTGGAATCAAATAAACAAACAGGTGAGGTTAACTTGCAAACTAATAAGATTTACGTGCTACACAAGATGTCAAATCAGTAAGTTCCATACTTTAAATACAAGAGACTCAAACTTCGCCTCAACTTGCAAGTAAGTACATCTAGACACCCTCAACTCGTTTCATTGTGTTAATTGAACATTCCAAGTTCCAACTTACAAAATGATCATCTACTCCAACATATATTTGCGACGAAGGTGGGGTGTCTTGATGTGCACTCTCAAAGTTAGAGTGCTTACTTATTTGCTGAGGCCAAGTTTTAATATTTGCTTATGTATTATGCCTTTAGTTAAACTTTAAGCTCCATGTAGAAAATTAAATTCTACAGTACTAGAACAGGTTAAGTTGAAATACCATTGAAGCCAATCTTCTTTTTGTATGCAACAGAAGCTTCAAGAAACCTTGCCTGGAAGGAGATAAAAATAGCATTTTCTCAGTACAGTAAGCAATCTTAAACAAAACAAAGAAAATAGCAGATACACTTTTCTGAAATGACCCCACACACCCTCAAAAGCACACAAAAAATGACGGGATAATAATATAGGATGGGTTCTTAACTTGTTTACAAGAGGAAATGCGCTAAATTGTGAAGTTAACAAATCCAAAATTTGCTGATGTGTATTAGATGGCAATCTTACCATATGGTTAAGTTCTCTTTCCATATCTGTGTTTAGGAGGCTCTGATAACCTTCTCGACCACCCCAAAAGACATAGTTTTCTCCCCCAAGATAATGTGTAACCTGAAAATGAAAAACACGCAACAGTACTGATCAGGTAAATCCCACTTCAAGTACTATATTTGTTAATGTAATCAGATTTCTGGTACAATAGTCCGACGTCTAATGATATAAAGTCACATAAAGAGGAAAGTAGAAGTTCGTACCTCCATGGCTTTCTTCACCTGAGCAGCGGCATATGCATATACACCTAATTCGGAGCTGCAATTCAACATTTGCCGAGCGTGAGCATTCTTTTCATGTACAGGGTGAATCAAAAAGGCAATTCTATACAAATGCATACCTAGTAGCAGCACCATGCATGAAGCGAGGCTGGAAGAACAATTGGGCAGTTCCCCACAAAACATGAAATTTATTTCCCTGTAAATCCACATAGAGAGAAGTATTTAAGATAAATGTCAACTTGTCATGCTAACACAGTCAATCATAACTGAGCCTCTGAAAGAACATGACGAGATGAACTAGTAAAACTGCTATTAAATTAAGAGGAGGCATCGCAACATGTGAGAGAGCAGGAGTAGTTCATTTTCTGTTGAAAAAAGTTGATATTTGTTGGTTTACAACTTAATGGTTCATCAAGCTAATAACTTATTATTACCTGAAGCTCTTTGGCAAGAGCCACCACTTCATCCAAGTTTGCATTTGTTTCCTACAGCACAAACCATATATTTTGAGTTAATGTCAGATTCCTCAGGTAACAAAGAATTTATGCTCATAAGAGATGGGAGATCCATCAGCAGTTAGAAGTAAAGGAGGAATAGAAGGTTTAAGAACGTTAAACATATCTGATTCAACAAAACCAGACATGACCTTCCCCAATCCTTGTTATTAATGGGATGGGGATGCAGAAAAAAGCTCGAGAAGCTTAGCATTCTCCTAAATTTACCTCAAGGGTCTTGCCCTCTGGAGCAATGTCCCGATCGTGGAAGCACCATCTTTCTACTCCAAGTTTCTCTAGGAACTCAAAGTTTGCTCTCACTGTAATTTGTAATAACATGAGAAATAAGTTTTATTTAAAAGCTGTGCCTAGAAATTAGAATTGCTCCGAAATTTGGAAGAATAGTAATCTATGAACTCACATCTTCTCTTGGCCATAGCCAAGGAATTGGTACCATCTTCCCACGGCCACGACTTTGTGGGAGCACCAAATGGATCAGCTCCTGAGCCACGGAATGTATGCCAAAATGCTATGCTGAATCTCATCCAATCCTATATCAAGCAAAGAAACTATAAGTACAAAACCAAACAGTTTTTACCAAGAATCCCAAAAACAAGTGATCAAGACTAACCTTCATCTTTTTCCCAAGAATCTCCTCCTCGGCATTGTACCATTTAAAGGAAAGCGGGTTCTTACTAGAAGGACCCTAAAATAAACAATTAAAATTCAGTCAAATAACATATCCCAATTCACTAACAAGTTAAATACTTAAAATTTTTGCAACTAATGCAGTATATACTAGTATTATTACCTCATACTTAATTTTTGGAATTCCAGGGAAGAACTCCCCTTTCCATTCGCCTGAATCACTTCCACAATCATTGCCATTATCAGCAGGACAAGTTGGTGGAGCAGCAGCAATCTGCATTTGGGATGACACCGACATACATAATGAGATATTATACTTTCTGATAATATAAGAAACAACATCATTGAAAAAACTGAATAGTCATAGAATTAACTCAAAACAAAGAAAATATTAAAAACTCAAAAGATATGCATTAATCACAATTAGACATCTAGTTACATATGTATTAATGAAAATCATACTAAGAAAGAAATCCAAAGGCGCACAACTGGAGATTTGCTTACCGCTATACTTGAGACCACATTCAAACAAAGAAGGAATAACAACCACTTCCCAACGTTCCTTTCTCTCATCTTTGTCAAACCTGCAATACACAAAAAAATAAACAACTCCATTAATCGCCAATAGTTATGTAATATCTGCAATTCAAAGAACTATCAAATCTCATCAACTACCAGCATTAATCTACAATGTCATCAATCTCATAACACAAAATCTTTATGATCAAAACAAAGCAAAACACCTCTTTTCCAAAACATACCCTTTTTTTTACACTAACAATCTCCACCTAAAACAAGATCACCAGAAAGAATTGACTCATACCCTTTATTAATCTCAACAAAAATACCTCAAAAATCAGAACTTTACAGCCATAACCAATCAAAAGTTTTAAAAATAGGAAAAAGCTCCAATCTTTAGCAACATCATTAATCACTAAACACTAGCCAACAGTTAAATAGTCATTATATAGCATGACAAAAGTATCGCCAATATATAGCCTATATCTACAAAACCATAATCGGACACTCATATATCCATCTAAAAATCGAAAAAACAAAAGATAATCCAATTTCAAGAAATTTTTACCACCACTAAATATACAATGTCAGCAATCTCATCTAACCAAGATGATCACCAGAAACAAAAAACAGCTCTTACCCTTCACTGATCTCAACAAAAATACTCCAAAGATCAGAACTTTACACCCATAACAGATCAAAAATCACAAAAAGAACCAATTTTTAGCAATTTCAGAAAACCCAACATTTAATCTTCATAATCAAGAGTGATTATAGAGAGAAAAGGCTTACCAGATCAAAATCTGAGATGGGTTTTTTAGGTTTCTTGACTTGATGTAACAGAGCAAAATTCTAGCTTCACACCATTCAATGCAAGCAACAGAGTGTATATATAGCACAAATTTTAGTGGATATTTTAGTACTTTTAAATTGAAAAAAAAAACTATAAAATATCCTTCAATAGCTTAATTTGGACTAGAATTGCAATAATTGGAGTTTTTGATTTGGATAAGGTATCAAAAGATATACTTTGACACGTGCTCATGACGATGGTTACAAAGTTGTCTATTTTATAATTAGTTATAAAAAAAAAATTAAATTTTAAACTATTTAATTATATTATATTTACTTTATCGGATATAAAAGAAATAAACTTTATAGATAAAATGTGTGGAACAAACTCAATTGAAAAAGTATACATAGATCTCAAACTTTTACGTTGCAGAAATTATCAATTCAATCATCCTATAATTATTAGAATTTCAATATTATTTTATATTTAAAAAGTTAAAAATATGCAGGAATATGTGATTTTTGATATTATTATGTAGCTTTTCATTAACTTTTAAATATTATTGTATCATATAAATAGAATGAAAATAAAACATTTGTTTATAATGTATTGCCTCTCGTGCGTCTCTAGGATTTTCTTTTATTGATAATAAACTATATTGTTTATTAGGTTTCATAAATTACTCTCTTCCCCCCCCCC
>JAPFFP010000098.1:1804499-1822041 GCA_026153255.1 Solanum medicagineum
TACCTGGCAGATAGAGTCATTGTATACGAGGGGACACCTTCCATAGATTGTGTTGCAAATGCACCTCAATCACTGTTGACTGGAATGAACTTATTTTTATCAGTAAGCCTTCTGCATATGTCTTGCTTGCCTCATTGCTTAAAACTTAGACTTATGCTGCTACGATATGTTGATTGGATTGGTGTTCTTTTTCTACTTATTGATGTGCGTGCCATCCAAATTGTGTGCAGCATCTGAACATTACATTTAGAAGGGACCCAACTAATTATCGTCCAAGGATCAACAAACTGGAATCAACCAAGGATAGGGAGCAGAAGGCAGCTGGATCCTATTATTATTTAGATGATTAACCAGACCAGGTTGTGCACCACGATCCTTGCTTGCTTCTTTTCGTTGGCACCTTGATGTTAACGAAGCTTCACTCTTCTCTTAGGTGCTAATCGATGATCACGTGCAATCCCTGGTCGTTTGTCATATCATAGACGTCTGACATGATTATTAGAGGTTGACGTCTGAGTGAACAGATGATTGGATATTAGCAGAATGCCTTTTGTTTCGTTGTTGATTTAGTAATTACTACTGGTTTTATGTACTCATAAATATGGTGGTTCAACAATTTTGACTGCAGAGGGAGTAGTTGATTTCTCGTTTTGCATGTTTTTTTCTTTGGCACATTAACATTAGTGAGGCATTTGACGAACATTGAGGTGACATTTATGCAGTAAACGCCAGTTTATTTTTAAATCTCTTGTACTGTTTATTAATTATGATTCATATTTCTTACGATTGATATTTCAAACTCATATATAGTCGTGTTCTCTCCCAGATCAACGTTGAATATATACACTAGATACGTCATGCCCCTGCTATGCACAGGTTCAACATGTATGATTTTGAAAGAATGCATATGACTTCTCTTTTGTAGTTTGATCATCACAGATTAATATTGTTGTTATATAATAAAAAGGGAATATCGTCAATTTTTTTAAAAAAATATATAAAAGTTCTAGAAGTACTAATATTGTGAGAAATTCATCATTAGAATTTCTCTAATGGTCAATTGATTCTCCAAGTAAAATTGAGATCAAAGAGAGGAAAGCTAGCAAATCAAAAAGTGTTATAAGCCCTGTTATAAAGTTATACTCAACAATTATAAGATGATATTCATTTTTTCGAAATGATTCATAAAGTTTAGTGGTAGTTTGTTTTGGTATGTGTGTAGCCCATTCTACAAATGGACATCCTCACAGAGGAGATTACAAATTCATTGCCGCATGAAAATCAAAATTACTTTTTTAATTTTTTATTTGTGAAAAATAACTAAACTGTATTGAAAAATTTAAAATAACTAAAAGTTCTAAAGATTTTCAAAATAGTCACAAATCATTGCGTCTTACTATCTCAAAGATCAATATTTCTTGACAGATTTTTGTTAATGTAAAATTGTATTTTTACCATTGGTCAAATTCATTCCATCTTTCTATATATCGAAAGATGTTTCTAGAACTATTTTTTTTCTTAATATCTTTCTTGATGGATGTTTTTTTATAGTATGAAATTATGTTTTCATTCTTATCTCGACCAAAAAAATAATATTAGGCTTACTTGAAAAATAAAATAAGTGATCTATTATAATTAATTAAAATTTTGATTTAATTAATTTCAATGTAAAATAATATTGGAATGTAAATATAGATAAATTGGATTAATGTTTTTTGCTCGACAACTTCAAATTTAAATCAAACTTAATATTTAAATTAATACATTTTAAATCAAATAAAGTACAAATTTGATTATATAGTTAAATAGAGAACTACTCCTTTATAATTTAGTAAATATTTATAGTTTATGCAAATATGCCATCCATCATTTTGTCTGGAGTTACTAATTATATTTTAAAACAATAAGTTTTTATATTGAAGTAGTTATTTTTAATAAATATAATTAATAGAAAAAATATTAAGAATTAAATTAAAATAATTGAAAAATAGAGCAATTAGTTTAGATACCATATTAATTTATAAAAGAAAAGAAAGTGAAGTAATAACAAAATGAATTAATAGTTAATTAAGAGTACCATAATGAGGATGTGCATTTAATAAAGCATGTCAAGTTTAATGGAGCTTTTCACTATTAACTCATAAAAAAAATAAATCAATTGGATTCTTAAAGTTATCTTTTAAAAAATAACAAAAAAAAATGTTCATAATCTTTTGAAGACATAATTGAACACCACATCGTAAGAAGTATATTTGATTTTTACTTGTGGGATTTGTTTAATTTGTTTTCCTGGAGATCACAAATCTAGAAATCTCCCATCCACAAATCCAACAATCTTGTAAAAGCATTTCCCTGTGTAATTGTCCGGATATCATTAATTCCTAGATCATGTTAAATGGACGATGAAGCTTAAAATTAAGTTCATACGAAAATAATGAATAAATTTAAGAAATTTCAACTAGAACCAAAAAAGATGGAAAAAAAAAATAATATAAACATTCAATTTAAATATTAAATCGCTCTAAGGTTGCCAACTGGGGTGTTCTTTTTATTTTCAATGATAAGGTTTAAAGTTAAATTTATTATTGTGCCAGTTTTTCTTTGGACTAGTAATTAAATTCCCATACTATAATTAAATTGCATTTAGTTCAATTGAGTTATTTTATCTTAATTTCATAATTTGTCTTCGAACTGGAAGTTCAAAACTCTATCAACATCTATTTTCTTTTCAGAAAAATTAACAACAATTCAAAAATCAAACATAAAACTAATTTATAAATATAATACAAAAAAACAATATTTTATTTTTTCATTATATATATCTATTATCTATTACTATCTTATAACCGTCAATTAGCAGATAACTGATCGACATGCATGCTTGTAAGCAGGTAGTTGGCCGACGTGGTCGTTTGAATAGCTTACAGATATATCCATAATTTTTCGGTGATTCTTCTACGTGTTTGCTTGAGCAGTTTAAGGGTATATCGATACTTTTCTTGTGGTTCTTCCATTTTAATTTGTTTGTCCTTTTATATATATATATATATATATATATATTTAAAATTTGCAAAAAGAAATTCAAGGGTACTGTAATAATGAACAATTTAAAATAATTAAGAGACATATAAAAAAATCAATTCAGCCTTAAAATTTTATAAAACAGCTCAAGTAGACAGCTGCTCGACATGTCTGCTTGAGTAGTTTGAGGATATACTCATAATTTTTAGTGATTCTTCCGACATATCTGGTAGAGCAGCTTGAGGGGGTTATATAGAAAAGGTTCTTCCATTTTAATTTGTTCGTCTTTTTAAAAATCTTTAAAAAACTGAAAAAAGAAATTCGAGGCTACTATGATAATCAACAATTTAATATACTTAAAAGACATAGAAAAAAATTGATTGAGTTTTAAAATTTTATCGGTCCACATGAAATGAGAAAGTAACATATATTTGGAAACAACGTAAAAATACTGTAAATCTCAAAACACATAAAATGGGACACAGAAAGTAACATATATTTGAAAACAATGCAAAAAATACTTTAAATCTCAATAATTAACGGTTAAAAAAATTTAAAAAGTATATAAAAACTTCAATTGACTTTCAAAATTCAATTAATGTCACATAAATTGAGATTGAGGAAGTAACATATATTGAACCGTTCAGCGCATGACATTTGCTACTACTATATATATAATACAAAAATAATTCGACGTAGCATCAGGTGACAGTCCTTGGTATAAGATGAATTCGCCCAATATACAATGATTATAATTGAAAATCTAGAAAATAAAATAATAAATTACCACTCTCAAAAAATCAATCCCAAAATCTAGCAATTAAAGTGTGTCCAAATAAATTATATATAATACTTAAAAATAAATTTGAAATCTTAAACACAATAATACTTGTGTGATTTGGGCTTATTCAATATATATTAGACCAAGCCCAAAGGTCCAATTTGTTGAAATGACAAATCTAATATATAAGTGAGGATGTTTCAAGTGGCAAAGCATGTAGCAGAAGAATACGTCTTCATAATCAGTTTTCAACTCGATATAGGACTTAACTATGGGCCTCAAAGGGAAACCAAGTTTGAAGTATTCCATTAATCACTACACAATACATGACAAGGACTTAATAGTTGACCTATTTCTTGCGATCACAAGACAAGGACTTGAGCTCTTTAATTTTATTCAATCAAAAAACAAGTTAAATCCTGTAGCATTTGTCTCCTCATGGTGTAAGAAGATTCCTTGTCACATAAATGAAATTTTGAATTTTTTTATGCCATCATTGCAAATTTAACATGTCATAGAAGATCACTTGTCATATTCTTTAAATTATATTTTTTCTTGAAAATGCTTAGACTTGAATTCTATAAGCAAGAAACAAGCTATATTTTCAAGGAAAAAAAATGAAAATTGCAAAGATTTGTGAAGAGCTTATCAAGCCATCCTCCCCAACTCCAACTGATCTCAGAGACTACAAAATCTCTTTCATAGATGAAATAATACCTCATTCTTCAATTCCACTCATTTTGTTCTATAGAGAGAGTGAAACCATCACACAATCACAAATATGCAGCCACTTAAAAACTTCACTTTCACAAACTTTAACTCAATTTTACCCTTTGGCTGGAAGAATGAAGTCCAAACATTCTATTGATTGCAACGATGAAGGAGCTTACTATCAAGAATCACAAGTGGATGCTTCGCTTTTAGACATAATCAAGAATCCAAAATCCAATGAATTGGTCCAACTCACACCTTACAATTCAGATGGGACTTGTTCAAATTTTGAACAGCTTTTAGCCATTCAAGTTAACTTATTCAATTGTGGTGGCATAGCAATTAGTATCTCCATTTCACATAAGATTGGTGATGCCTCTAGCCTTTGCACATTCATCAAGTATTGGTGCAATCTAAGTGAAGGATTAAGAAGCAACGAAATGTTGTCATACGCTACTATTGGAGGATCTGACATATTTTTGAAAATCTCTAGCAGCACAGAGGCCAACAAGGTAAGAAAAGACTCTATTTTCATCCCTTTATCGTCAATCTTTCCACCGAGAGGGATGAATGATGATGGAACGCCACAGGAAAAGTGCATACCAATTCATCCTGTAGCTGAAAAGCTATCGGTAAAAAGATTCATTTTTACCACTTCAAATATAGCTAAAATGAAGGCTAAGTTGATCAATTGGGGTTACTATGAAAACGTATCGCGCGTACAAGTTGTTAAAGCTTTGCTATGGAAATGTTTCATGGCTGCAAAAAGGTGCAACTCTGTTGCAATTTTTCCAGTGAATATAAGGCAAAGGACAGTTCCACCCTTGGATGAAAATTCATTTGGTAATTTATTTTTAGTAACGAGTTGTATAGCAAGCGTGGAAAATGAATGGTTTTCATTGGTAGGAAAAATAAAGAGTGCAATTGGGAGAATTGATGGTAATTACGTGGATAAAATTCGCGGAGAGGATGGTTTTGAGTTTGTAATCAGTAATTTTAATCAAGTTGGAAAATTGATCATGAGTCAAGGGGATGATATTCGTGTGTTGAGAATTTCAAGTTGGTGTAAGTTTCCGATTTATAAAGCAAACTTTGGATGGGGTGAGTCTATTTTAACGATTATCGCGATGTTTGGATTAAAAGATAATATTGTTTTATTAGATTCTACGGAATTTCCTGGTGGAATTGAAGCTTGGATTGTTATGGCTGATCAAGAAATGACATTGTTTGAACAAGACAGAGAACTTCAAGATTTTAGTGCATTAGATGCAACTTGTGATCTCAATTGTAGTTGATTTAATTTTTTCATAAATCATACTATTATTATGTATTGGTGTTTATTTAGTTGATTGAATATATGAATAATTGATTTGTAAAAAGAGCAGATGTTAATCATCATATTCGGTCGATAGCATTTAGGTGAAACTTTCAAAGCTCAAATTAGGATTTCTAAAGATCGATTGCGAGAATCATGTCATTCACTTGCTCATCCAAAATCCCTATTTTGATTTTTCTCGATGGGAAGTGAATATTTTCTTTTTGGATATGTCAGACTATTTTTTTAAAAATAAATAAATTTAAATATTATTAGTGGTGGATTATCAGTCTATTTTTCTCAGTAGGTAGGATATTATTTGTTGAATTAACTAATTAAAATATGTGGTGGATAAGCAGGACAATATAACATATCATGGGATTAGGTATGTTTGGTTGACAAAAAAAAGGCATGGTTGCTATAGATCTAATTCTACTATTAATATATTGGTGGGGATATTTCAACATGTCTATTTTGGCATTTTAAGGATAATTTGATAATTTTCTTATGTTCCTTCATTTTAATTTGACCATCTTATTTTTTTTAAAAATATTTTAAATTACATAAAAATATTATAAATCACGATAATTAACAAATTGAAATATACATAATAAAATAAGCTGAATCTTAAAATTTTATTGATGCCACATATAATACGACAAAGAAAGTAACATATATTGCTTGAAAAAAAGGTTAAAAAAAAACACTATAAATTTCAATAATCAACAATTTGAAATATTTAAAAATAATATTAAAAATTTTGTTTACTCATGAAATTCAATTTGTACCATATAAATTGGAATTTGAGAATCTAAAGCTCACGGACGAAACAGGAAGAAAAAACATTCAAGGACAACACAAGCTCACAATAATATATTAAAAGTTCAAGGTTACTGTTATTTAAACCCTTGTCATTTTATTGATCTGACATGATTAATGAACCAATAATATTGGGCAACCCTTAGCAAATACATAGTACAATAAGGTGAATATTTTATAAATTTATGTATTGGTCATCCTTGTCAAAGTACATAAGTACACAAAGTAAAAAAAAAAAATGTCTACAACAAATATAAATAAAACTTAGCTTTTCTTTTTTTTTTTAATTATATTTTTTTTGTTACAATAACATGAGCAATAATTATGTTCTTTTTTCTAAATGTGAAATACTGTTTTTATACTTTTAATTTTAAAAAGAAAGTATTTGATTAAATTCTAATAAATTATTTGGATGTATGGTAGTTATGTTCAAGTGACCTTTGTAAAATATAAATTGCTCTGCTAGATATCAATGGAATTAAATTCAACAAATTCACATCTGCAATGGGTGTAAACTGAGTTAGGAATAAGAATTCTCACTAAGAATGTTGAAAATATGAAGATATAATATATGAAGAAGCCGAAGATATTTCAACATCCGAAAAAAGCTGCTAAAAAGAGTTTTAATAGTTCTGGTGCCTTTGAACACTGCCTCGGAGCATTTTATGGGCAACGGTACAAGAATTAGATGACTTCCTCAATTTTTTTGTTGGTGTAAGCACAAATCTTGGAGGTGCCAGGGCTCCAAGACCATTTTTCTTGAAAAACATCACGAACCGTCCGTAATGAGCCTGTTAAGAGTTCCAGTAGGCCTAGTGCTGTTGAATGATGGCTCAGAGCATTTTATGGGCGACAAAACTTGAATAAAGAAATTTTCTCAATTTGTTCAGCCCATGAATTTTGGAGGTGCCGAGGCTCCAGGCACATTTTTCTTGAAAACCTTCATGGAACCGTCCCTTAAGAGTTCTAGTAGGCCTGATTTCATTGAACGGTGCCTTAGAGATTTTTATGGGCGTTGAAACAAGAATCAGAAAATTTCTCAATATTTCGGGGGTGTTAACCCACGAATTTTGGAGGTGTCAGGGCTCAGGGCCCATTTTTCACAAAAAACTCACGGAACCATCCATAACGAGCTCGCTAAGAGTTTCAGTAGTCTCAATACCATTTAACAATGCTTCAGAGCAATTTATGGGCGACAAAATAAGAATGAAGCGACTTCTCAGTTTTTTGTGGATGTTAGCCCACAAATTTTGGAGGTGCTGGGGCTTCAGGCAAATGTTTTCTAGAAAACTTCACGAAACTGTCCGTAGCGAGCCCGCTAAGACAGTCAATTGTCTTAGAAGATAACATTCATTAACACATGATATACATACAAGACAAAATAATTGCTCCAATTTGTGGCTATGCTTGCGACTAGGAGCTACCAAATGGAGTAACATTGGCATTACTGATAATCAAAAGGAGATATCACCAAGACAGTCAATTGTCTATGACAGAGGATTAGAGAAGGAAGTTATCTATCATATGTTCAATCACATCTGCGCCATCTGAATTTAGCCAATAAGTCTTCACCTAAATTAAACGAAATATAAATAACATAAGCACAATAGAACACTAGAAAGAAATTCTGAGAAGAAAAATGAAACGAAATTCACATTTGAACAAACTACCGGTATCTCTGAGTGTTCATCCATTTGAACAAGCAAAGGCATAGCATTTATAATTGAAGCTAACAGTTTTCAGCAAAAGGCTAAAACTATCTACTATGTCGGAACTTTTAAAATTTAAAAAGCCGGAAAAAAAATATAGCAAATGTGACTTAACTAGAACATATCAGCAAGAAAAATGGATCTAAAGCTTGCCTGGATAGTATTGTGTGCAACATATCGTTGTCTGCTTTCATGAAAGCTAACATCAATTCGTTCCCATGGTACTTGTGTAAGGCCTTCAATCATCTCCTCTAAATGGGGAAAGAAAGGTTATGTGAGAACCTCAACGATGCAAAAGATCATGCAACAAATGACCACATAGTAGACTAATACCAAAAGAAGAAAAAGGATGAACAAAAGAAGAGCTGAATGCTGAATAAAATGTACTTCTTGTCATTAAGATGTTAGTAATCAACGAATTCCTCTTCTGAAATTACTGGGAGCAACAAGCCAAAAGAATGAATAGCTTGATTAGATAAATTTGCTTTTAGTTACACTAATCCGTCTGAAGAATAGTTAAAAGACTATCACCAAAAATCTGCAATACACAAGGAAGATAGTCCTGGACATAATCGAAAGGACCTCAGTTTACCTAAATTTTTTTTATCAATTTAACAAGTTATTCTAATTAGAAAGCGTTCAATATAAAGTATTCTAAGTTAGAATAGAAAAAAGTGTGTTGCTGACATTCTATTGCACAACATCCTGTACATATCAGTTAAAAGGTTTCTTGTTTTTTCTATGAAATAATACTGAAGGATAACTCATGTGATATCAAACTACTTCTCTGCCTGTGAAACCAGAAAGCATTATTGATCTCCGATAAGAAGAATATATATCACAACCTTTGTTACCGAAAATGTGTGATGCACAGGTGATAAACTACAGTTGAAGTGAAAGATGGAGCATCATTACTATTATTACATGTATTTTCTTTCTTTTGGTGGGGCTGAGGTATGCTTCAAAAATAGAAGTAAAGGGTTTACAAACCTTCTAAATCAGCCATTTTCTTCCTTTCCAGTGAAGATACTTTATGGTTAAAATCCAGGGCGGTTTCTTGCTCAACGTTTACGATATGTGGGTATTTCTGATCCTTTATTTGAAGGTTAGACTGGAGAAGAAGGAAAAGAAACCATTTACACATACAAGAACAAATTAGTACTCTAACACACATTACCAGATCAGACAAATTAGTACTCTAACACACATAATGCAGATCAGTCAACTGAATACCAACCTCTGGAAGTTCATTCTGACGACGGATTGACGATGTTCTCCATCCAACAACATCTTAAGATGAGTTAAGGATAAAAATAACTCTAGTATTGGGAAATTCCATATAACCATGTCATGTAGAACCTAGAACTACAGTCTACAGCCTCACATGTTATATAGAATCGAATAGCACCAGGAAATGGGTAAGACAAAGGATTCTAGTCGACGGTACTCGAGGAGAATCAGAGATTACTCTATTTAGGAAGAATCCATAGAAAGAAGAGATGGAAAGTGTGAACCCAAGTATTCTTTGCAAAGCAAAAGTCGCATTTGGGATGATCAACAGACATGAACCAAAGATTGTAGGTGATTTATGAGAACTCGCCTTGCTCATTAAAATTAATTATTTTTGACCTAAATAAAAACAACAATAACATACCTACTAGAATTCCACACAGTGGGGTCTGGGGGAGGATAGAGCGTATGCTGACCTTACCTCTACTTCTTGGAGGTAGAGAGATTGTTTCCAAAAGACCCTTGGCTCAAATGAAGCAAACAAAAGAAGTAATGGAAAGAAAAAAAAATGGCAGTGAAAAAAGCTGTGCTGAGCATATATACAAGGAACTGTAACATTAACAACAACGTGCAATTACCTAAACATATTAAGCCGAAGACTACATGAATAGGCTAATACTATGACAGACACAGTGCTTTTCCACCAAGCCAAAGACTACATAAATAGACTAATAATAAGACAAAGCTCGACTACCTACTAACCTTCTACCTTTAACCACAACCTCCAGGCCCTCTTATCTAAAGTCATGTCCTCGATAAGTCAAATGAACACCATATGCAAGTCTATTTTTCTTTCCCAATATCTCTCCACCAGTCTCCTTGTAAGATGAATGGCTTCAATACTTAAAACATCAGGACATGAATCGAAACTAGTTCTCGAATATGGACACACCCCTCCTCACCCTCATCTCCACCACCACTCCCGAACTTCTATGGAATGACTTAATAGCTTGATACCCCTATAATTATGGCAATTTTGGATATCACCCCCGTCCTCGTACAACGGAATCATTGTACTCCACCTCCATTCATCAGTCATTTTTAGTTATCTTAAAAATGACATTAAAACCCCTCTCTAGACCTACCCTGTCTCTATTTTCATCAAGTTTGGTCACTCTACTCATGTTCATTCATCTTACGCATAGGACCCTTAAACTCTTCAACCTTAATACACATACAATATCCAAAATCTTGCCGACTCTCTGAGTTCTCCAAAAAAAACCTAACACGATGTCCATGTTCCTTGTTCATTCAAGACTATGAAAGTATGCTACACATCTTCATCCAGTGTGGCCCACTAGTAATTTACTATCCTCATCTTTGATGTACCTCACTTGATTCAGGTCTGGAGCCTTCCTCTCTTGCCTTGGCGAGCTTGTAAAATTTCTAATCCATGTTTTTGTCCCCTAGCTCAATATATAAGCACTCAAAAATTTGTCATGTTTGCCGCCATAACTGCTAACTTTTGCATCCATTTTTGTCACGTTATACCTCTCTATATTTGTCCACCTCTTCTCCTCATCTTTTTTCTCCACCAACTTTGCATAAGCATCCCTCTTTTCTTCTACTTTGTCGTGAACTTCTCCATTCCACCATCAATACCCTCGATGGCCAAAATAACTTGCCCCTTAAACCCCCAACAACTCTATAGTAGTCTAATTGTTTCCCTACTACAACTAGTTGTCTTATCTCACATGTTGTTCGCATCTCCATTGCTCCCAAAGCACCCATCTCCATTAACTTTTCCGTATCTTCCAAGCTCGGACAGAGTTCAAGCCACCCTATTTGATTCTCAATTGGTCAAACGAATTCTTCTCCCCCAACCCCCCCACCCACCGTTTTAATCTCCAAGTTCATCATCAAGAGCTTCTGTTAGGTTGTAAGATGCTCACTCGAGAAAACCTTGCACCTTGCAATCCTTGCAAGGGCCTCTAACACCCCTCCTAAAATGTAAGTAATATACTTGAGTTCTGACAACCGCACTAGGAAAGGTAACCAAGTGGTCCTCTTATTTTGGAAAGTACAAATTAAGTATCACCAACTCAACAGCTTCAGCAAAATCCAAAAATGAAGTTCCTCCTCCATTTCTAACCCTAAAACTAAAACCTCCATGCACACCATCAAAAACACTAGTGGTTGACCCGATGTGATCATTGAAATCTCCACCCAATGAAAAGCTTCTCAAAGTGCAGCATACCCATCAGCACCTCATCCAAATCCTCCTAGATGTGCTTCTTGACCTCCGAATCCAAGCCCACTTGCTAGTTGTAAGCATTAATAATGTTCAGAGTAAGCCCTCTAATGACTAGCTTAACTGACATCACCCTATCATTGATCCTCCTAACCTCCACCACCTGCTCCCTAAGCTCCCAATCCACATTTCTATTCCATGAGGCACTTGAGTATCACAACTTAAATCCATCCACATTTCGGGCCTTGGTACCTACACATTTGGTCACGTAGATTCAAGCTAATGTTACCTACTCTTACTCTAGAGGACCCCTTAACCCACTTCACCTTTGCCCCTCACTCCAGTCTTGACCGAAGACATGACCTTAGTCCAACATCGCTCACCAAAGCCACTTTAGTAGATGCAAACTAAGCAGGAAACAACTACCAACAACAACAACATACACAGTGGAATCCCACAAGTGGGGTCTGGGGAGGGTAGAGTATACGCAGATCTTACCACTACCTCATAGAAGTAGAGAGGTTATTTCCTGGGAACCCTCGTCTCAAAAACCTATAAGGAGAATAAACTAGATATGACAAAAAGGAAAGGAAAGGACATGGAACAAAAAGAGCTCTAATAACGAAAAACACATGACAATATGTACTATGATAGAATTAACATATATACGAAGCAGGAAACAACTAAAATATAAACAACTCAATTGGGCAAGAATCAATGTAGAATACAAGTTAACTAACGAAAAATAGCAAGTGGTACAGTCAGTCAAAAAGGAATAGCATCTAACCAGAAATTCTAACCAAAGGTAATGTTTACTAGTCCAAAATAAATAAAGAAAAATATCCCTCTAGAATTTTAAATGAGATAAGTTATCTCATACTGGGATAACTTACTTCTAACCAAACAACCCCTAAGGTTATTGATGGTATAATCCAAGACCTTTACTATTTGCTATTATACCCTCATATCAACATAGGACATTGAACTCAACACAATCCTGATCATAAAGAAATTTGGGGTTCACACTAGGACTTAGATAAGGAGTTAGTCATCCGAGAAGCGGCTTAGTAAATGTTGGCACAGATACAATGTCGGCAATTAGACAGAAGACAGTGAATATCTGCAAACACCTTTGGATACAAGAAATATATATATATATTGTTTCATGATATATTCTCCATTGTGGGACAATATAACTTAAAGAGTCTAAAGTTCAACAACAACAACATTACCCCAATGCCTCAAAGGCTCCCGCCCATTGCGGGGTAGGGGGGGGTCGGATGTACGCAGCCTGATCCCTATGTTTAAAAACATAGCGCGATTGTTTCCGGATAACCCATGATGAGCGTCGAAAGTTGCATTGACTAACTGCTACTTTACAATTGAAAGAAGCACAGACAGTTTAAAGAGCCATTTTGCTTTATTCCATCATATCCCAAAGCCAAAAAATAGTGAATCTTTGGTTCCATCCAAACTAGAACCATGCCAATTGGACTTGGCTGGTTAAAGGAATGCAGTACAGATGAATAATGGAAAAACTAATCTCGGCAGAAATCGTTTGACAAGATACCAACATAGGTATGCGTATACTTTTATTTTTACTAGAAAAATGAAAATCCACTTCACAAGGAACACGAGTTAATAAAAGACGATTGGATGTCATCAAAGCTAGAACTATCAGATCCCTTCTCACACACAAAAAAAAAAACCCGAGCAGAACCATGTTGAGAGGGATAGGAGATAGAACTCCACTGCATAAAGACAGGGAAAACCAAACTAGCAATACCACAGGGGGAATCCGCACTGCCCTTGTTGATCAGTCCTAACAACACGTACTGAGGCTGTATTCAAGAACAGAAATACTGCCATAGCAACATCTAACATGTACTGGCAACACCAATCAAATGAACATCCCAAACAATGCGAGATTGACTAGCCGAAATATAGCCATTCTAAGAATTCTAAGGTTTCCCTTCAGAAATATTTGCAGTCTATGCAAGCATATTTGTGTGCTTGAAGCATATAAACTATAAAGAAACCTCAAAAGCAAAATTCAACTCATAGGATACGGTCATAGTTTGCATTTGCATATGCCACACGACGCTTAAATGAGCGTAATCCTGACCTGCACAGAAAGCCGAAGGCAATGTTACATAATAATGCATTTGCCACTTCCCTCTAATAAGAAAAAGATACTCCTCCATTTCAAAAAGAATGACCTCCTTTTATTTTGAGTCTATTTCAAAAAGAATGACTCCTTTCCTTTTTTGACAACACTTCAATTGCAGCTTTTTATTAGTCGTGTTTTGGTTGTTCCCTTTCTTTTACTTTTTGTCATATCTAGTTTATTCTAGTTATGGGTTTTTAAGACGAGGTTTCCCAGGAGAGATCCTCTCTACTTCTATGAGGTCAGTGGTAAGGTCTGCGTACATTCTACCCTCCCCAGACCCCACTTATGGGATTCCACTGGGTATGTTGTTGTTGTTGTTTCAATTGCAGCTTTCCATGTGGCAAGTTTAAGGTCACAAGATTAATGGGCATTTTAATACATTTGACATAACTTTAATTTAGGGCCACAAGATTGAAAAATCTTCTTTATTTTCTTAAACCTTTCCTGGAAACAGCCTCTCTACTTCTATGAGGTAGTGATAAGGTCTGCGTACATTCCTACCCTCCCCAGACCCCACTTGTGGGATTTTACAGGGTATGTTGTTGTTGTTGTTTTTCTTAAACCTTGTTCAAAGTCAAACCAGACCATTCTTTTTGAAACGGAGGAAGTATTAAAATTGATACTGACATGAACATGAGATCATCTGAATCATTGACCATCCTAAGGAGGAGGGGAGGCTTCCCATTATCTTTATCAGTGAGGAATAGGTGCTTTCCAGATCTCCCGACAATCCAGTGGGCAGTTTGTGACGCCCCTTTCTCAAGCAAAGGAAGACCACAGAGAAGTGGCAGCTGGATAAAACAGAGAAAAATTACAAAGAGAAGGACAATTAGTATGGTCTCTGAAGTGATCTAGGCAATAAATTTTATTAAGTGATAAAAATTAGCTGATTTATAGAGATACACAAGCTTTTCATGAAAATCTGAACAACAATGGCTTGAAGCCTGAGTCCCAAAAAATGACAAATAAAACATGAAATTACAAACAAACAAAAAATAATCACCAACTGGAGGATTGTTATGGGTAATCTATCCCATATGAAGGGACAGAACAAAGTAAAAGGCAATCTCAATAGGAACCGTTTTGATGCAACAATATTTGAATGCGTGTGAATAATAGCCCTCTAAACCAACAAATTGAAAATCAACGGAACACATATATTAGAATGAATGTGTCACCATACGTATTAAAAAAATGTGCAATCATACAATATTGAAACATGAAATAATTTGACAGAGCGTGCAAGTAGCACATACAAAGAATAAATGAGAAAATGTCGGCCAAGATGGTCTTACTATGTCCTACCAAAACCTCAATGTGAATAGTATGTGCGTGCAACATTGTAAAGTTTGAATGTGCTAAAAGCAGAAGAGACAGATTTCATATGGAGAAAATTTATCTAGAGTACCTTCAATCACTTGGATCCCAGAAGAACTAAGAATAAAGCTGAATAGGAGCAAATGATCCATATAGGTGACCAACTAGTACGTATTAAGGCTTTCTTATTGCTACACTTATATTAGGTCCATTATATTTTGAAACTGAACTTACAATAGGTCCATTATTTACCATGAATTTGCTAGATTGGTTCGAGACATATATCCCAATGTAGGGATGAACGCGAGATTGTAGAGAACTCTTAGTTTGACTGAAAGACAACGTATTCAGCATTGTACAAAAGTAAGTTTGATCAAAGCTGAAATAATGCAGAAAATACATATAATCTACTTCAACTAGTTTAGGGTTGAAGCATAGATGACTGATTGCCAAGAAAATGTAAAAAATAAAGAAGTTATGCTCACAAGTTAGGAAGGAAATAATTTTTTTTATTGTTAAGCACGGAAGCAATTTAGTCGGTAAAAATGAAACCAACCAGAAAAAGTTGAACAACTAATATCCAACTAGCCACAAGTAAAAAGGCTTGACAATGAAAGCAGAAACATATGTCCTTATGTGAAGCTGTTAATAGATGTGTATGCTCAAACTTGCCCAACTTAAACTTCACTTTTTAGTAATAAAGCATTTCAAGTGGGATGACTACAATTAAGTTCGAAATTCAGATAGTAGTTGCTAAAGTTAACAGAAAAGAATGACCAATGAGGAAACTGTGAGATAATGGAAGACCTGTTTATGCCCTCTTGAGCCCAGATGCGGAGTTGCGACTGTTATGAAGTTCACAGGTTCTAACCCAGCAACAGTGTCTTCAGAAGACTGCTTGTGACACTGCTCAGACACATTCTCATCGTTGACCAAGCAGGAGCTACTAAGACTAGCTACTTCTGTTTTCGCTGGAGGTTGATACAGCCTCCCAACAGCATATCTTGCTACAAGGCCACCCAAGGAGTGAGCAACAAAAGAGATCTTGCGCACCCCAGGCCATCGTTTGATCACATTCTCAACCTGCACTATAAAGCAACAGGGTTTTTCCAAGCCTCAAATTACTTATTCTAACATACTTACATTTACCAGAAATATATTTGAATGAGAACCATTCAAATCAGAAAGTCATTAGCAAAGTACCTCTTTTGCAAGTCTCTCGCCCATCCTGTCAACACCATCAAAGGTCAACATTGAAGAATTGCACTCACTACCTGGCAAGTCACAAGATGTTATCGTCAGTTCAAACAACTTTAGTTCATCTCAATGGCTAAGATAAGCAACAATCAATTGATATACAAAATACATAGAAAGGGATAAAGTGAAAATCTTGGACAGTTTTATTAAAGGCACAATTGAGCTGCACGTCAGCCGTAAAATTGGCTTTGATGCAGGATGTGAACGTTGCTTCACTTGAGCAGCACTTCGATGCAGGCAATTATGGGATAACTGCTAAGTAGTGCTTTACGGTCTATATTTTGAAAGATTCTACCTATCACCCCAACTAGATGGAAAGATAATATTAATAATAACAATGTTGCTACTATAGATCTCTGATATAGCAAGATAAAAGTTATATTCATAACCTACTAGTTTGTCACAACCTAAGGTAACATAGTACACTGTAAGTGTAAATCAGTTGAACTTCCAGCTTCATATTTTGTAACGACCAATTCTGTCATTACTGAAGGTATCTGCATTAAGGGTATACGAATCTCATTCGTCATAGGTTTAAATCAATTCCTCGGCATACAAGTACATTCGTTGTAAAATTAAGGTTGTACAATACCCCTAGCACAAAGTAAAGTTAAAAGTGCCTTAATGATTTAGTTTCAGGCTTAAGCTTAAACTAAGGATAAATTCAAACAGCCATAACTCTCAGCCTATAATGAATTAGGTGACCCACGACCTATCAAATTAAAGGTCTATGAATCTTCTTTCCAACGCCACCAAATTTGCATCATTTGTCGTCTAGAGTAAAAAGTTATGATCATTTTACTGAAAACTGTCTTAATGAGGCCACCATGGCAAGATATTCATCATTAAATGTGTTTTTTAGACCTACAACATTATTTTAGTCCCAACAACAACAACAACATTACCCCAATGCCTCAAAGGCTCCCGCCCATTGCGGGGTAAGGGGGGGTCGGATGTACGC
>JAPFFP010000098.1:1822141-1838321 GCA_026153255.1 Solanum medicagineum
TAAAGAGTCATTTTGCTTTATTCCATCATACCCCAAAGCCAAAAAATAGTGAATCTTTGGCTCCATCCAAGATTAATAGAAATAAATTACTTTAGTCCCAAACTCGACCAAAATCAAGCTAGGGCAAGCAAGGGGTGATTTCTTCAAATTTCCATCGATTTCCTCCTCCAAGATGATTTAGCTTTGGAAACGCGAAGAGGAAGGAAGATCATCTGTGATAGCTTACTTGTAGTAGCTTGGCGTCCAGGTAGGCTAGGTTTCTCAATTGAATAGTTATAAACATGTTTTCCATTACATAGTATAATGTAAACTGATCGAGAGAGATCATGCCTAGGCCTTCGGGCACGAAGTCTCGAAGGCTACATGTCTTGTGATTGCTGTTATGACAGGAATGTGTTATGTGGATTATGATTAGCCTGTGACTAGTGTTGATAGTCTAGTTCTCGTTTGTTAATCCTAATACTAAAGGAAAAAAACATGAAGTGAAGTGTGCAAGTGCGTGAATTATTCATTGTGGTTGTTGAACTGGATACCACGCAGGTATATATTGGATTGGTGTCACATTTCGACACATTGGATTGTGTATCACGTTTCGACACATATTGGATTAGGTATCACGTTCTGTCACGCTAACTATTGGATCGAGTGTCGCGCCGACATGCTAACAGTTTAAGCATGGATTCCATAAGAGACCTAGTGTTGATTGTTACCTGTGAATGAATTTGAACACTTGAACGATGATGATGAAATTGACATAACTATAATTGATCATGCTCATCCAGTGTAATAATTGGCATGAAAGAACCAGGTGTCCATGTTTAGCTAAATTCCTTATTATGGCGCTGCTATCTGTGTTGATATATTGATGATGATAGTGTATCACCTGTCTTACTACATTATTGTTCTCCATTATATTTCATATACTCAGGGATAAGGTTGCGTGTGATCAAGTGGAGAATAGTTGAGCTGTTGTTAAGTTGGAATTTGGTGACTTAGAGTCTATGTACATTGTGCTCCTATTGTTGTGTGTGTTAATGAGGTGTTGAGGAAGAATTTCGAATTTCTGAATCGGCGCAACCTACCATGGCGAGGAAAATCCCACTTTGGTGAGGTCGCTATAGCAAGTCAGGTCCTGCCATGGCGAGACAACGCAGATGTAATACAAGAAAGTCCCAAACCTCTGCCATCTTCCAAGTGAATTACCACATAATCCAGAGCCAGGTGTTGGCAAGAACTTGAGGAAAAGTGGTAGACTGATTCCTTGAGCGTGTTAGATATCATTTTCAAAAATTTAAGCTGGATATTTAACTCTGCAGTTGATAATTACATGATCTTTTCAGTATTATCTTTTGTTTCTTTCATTTTCCACATGATTTAATTGGTTGGGAATTAAGGGTCCTCCTATCTAGGTGTTAGAGTAGGTACCCCCAATGTACGGTGGATTGGACAGTGACACATTTACCTTGAGATTGATGTCCAAAGTCCACTTAATTTCCGTACATAATACATAGATAGATGCCTTAACTTGGTCTCAACTGGCAACTAAATGCCCCAACTTTGAAATGCACATCTAGACACTTAATTTGGTTTTGTTGGCCCCATAAGCACACTTTTCCACTGTGCATTCTCTTAGTTTCAAGTTAAGGTGTATAGATGTGCATTTTCAAAGTTGGAGTGTGTAGTTGTCAATTGAGCTCAAGTTAATAGTAACCGTCGGTCATGGGCTGCAATTTGAAATTGATTATTACCAGAGCTGAACTTACAGTGAACAACAATTTTATCAGGGAGCCTTTTGACGAATTGCTCAGCAGCATATCTCCAATCTGCAGAACTACAAATGCAGCAGAAATAAACCATTAGGAAATTTGGACTAGTGGAATTAACATAAAAAGTGCATGTTGTTCCACTTGATACCTGCTAAAAAGCAGGAAATACAAGACAAATGAAAGACGAAGCGCAACATCTTGAAAGCACCACAGTGACATATGAACTCCATAGATGAGACCCACCATTACAATGAGATTTGGTAGCACTCCAAAAGTATGCAACATTTTAAATTCTCATTGTGAATGTGTCGGTGGTTTCTTCGAAGCATATGCATAAGTGTTCTGATAAGATTTTCCTGGTTTCCTATAACTCTATAATTTTACCACCAGTAAGAAATTTCAGGGAACATATGGAAGGAAGGAAATGGTAGAATTTTTAAGGCAGATTCAATTCCAATCTAAAGATCAAACGGAATTGTACTAGTTCCTTGTGTTTTTTGTGTAAAGAACATAATATAGATGATGAAAAACAGATAGTGGATTTCATATGACTTTTGTTAATAATACCACTCAGTAGAACACTTTTTGGAGGTTGCCAGCATATCCCTTAATGGTGAGGAATACAAAGTTACCAGTTTCAAAAATAGGACATGACAATGAAGTGTCAATGGAAAACAACAATACCCCTTGATTTCTGATTAAAATGGTGCTTTTTCTAAATTTGTGAGTTACATTTATAACTTTGGTTAGTTTTTTTGCTTATAGTTTATGATAGGAGATAATTCCCTTTTTCAAGGCCCCTAACCTATTTCTTATTGTCTTCTGAAATATTTGCAGTTACAACATGGACCCTCTGTATGGAAGTCAAAAGACACTGTTGCTAAAGCTGTCAATAAATAATTTCCCTTTTATTACTTCTTTTTAAGCTTGCTTTATTATACAAAATCAAAGCTTAAAAAAATTATACAGAAATACATGCCCCTCTTCCCTATCCATTCCCACACCAAACGAAAATTTGAAAAGGAAAAAGAACACCATTCATAAAGGAGCTACGACATACCTACCACAAAAAGAAACTATCAGAGAGTTAAGTATGCTTCAGAATTTTTCTCTCCGCATTTGTGGAGTAGAATAAACAAATAGTAATAGAGATTCAAGGAAGACGACAGTAAGAACATTAAGTCGCTTAAATGCACATGCAAATGCACCCTTCTTTTCTTTTATATTCTCTTACTCTACCTCAAGAAAAATTACAAAATGTTATCCAAAGACAGCGGAAGACCCTGTTCCGACAGATACCAGAAACCCAACACAACCCTTCGAACATTACGTGTCACCTGAGCCAGAGCAAAATTAAACTGAGAGTAGAATTAGTGGACAAACAGGTCTATAGGGAGCTTATATGGGGGACCACGTAACAATCAACCCCTCAATTTTAGTATTTGCACTTGTGTTCAATTTTAAATAAGTTGATATTAAGTTCATAGATTTGATGGGATGCCACTATCTTTATCTGTGTGCGCTACAACATGTTGAAGTATGATTAAAGGAAGGGGATCTGAGCTCATTACAACTCATTCCTATCCCATAAGCAAAGCAATGTAAGTACAAGGTAATTATTATGAGATAACACTTGCTTTCAGGAAACTAAACATCAAATCCTCCTACCCAAAAATGATACTACCACTACAAAGATCAAACACATGTTTCATGTTATGTAATCTCTGACCTACAAATATGCTTCTCAGTGATGTTTCAATAAAACCATTTCTCATCATTCTCTATCAACTACATTCACAGCTTAGCCAACCCAAATGAGTCTCTCACTATCACCACAATCCTTTCATTCTTTTTGTAATCAAAAGATACACTTCAGCCATGTATGGTAAACCATCATTTTCACTAAAATCCTTAAATACAAATGCAGCAATGATGCCAAAACAAAAGAATCAAGATAATCATATAGTATTAAAACATTAATAAAACCAAAAATATCCATAAAGACATCAATCACACATAGTGCAAAATCATACTATTTCAGAATTTAGTAAATCACATATTACTACAATAATAAACACAAACATATCATCAAAGACTATCAACATGTTCCGAATCCCGCTTCATAAATTGAAAGTAGATTAAGAAGAATTCTATCTTTTTACCTCCCAGAGTCCTGTGTGACAAGAAGTTATCGCAAAAACATAAAGGCAAGTTCTACAGAGTAACGGTTAGACCGACTATGTGGCATGGAGCGAGGTGTTGGCCAATCAAAAACTCTCATATTCAAAAGATAAAAGTTGCGGAAATGAGGATGCTGAGATGAATGTGTGGCCATATTGGGAGAAATAAGATTACAAATGAAAATATTTGAGATAAGGTAAGAGTGGCCTCGATGGAGGAGAAAATGGGTGAAGTGAGACTAAGATGATTTGAGCATGTGAAGTGGAGGTGCACAGATGGCCCAGTGCGAAAGTGTAGAGATTGGCCACAGATGATTTCAAAAGTGGTCTAGGTAGCTCGAAGAAGTATTAGAAAGAGATGATTAGATAAGATATGGTACAACTACGACTTACCGAGAAAATATGACCTTAAATAGGAGGTTACGGAGGACACTGATTAGAATAAAAGATTAGTAAGTAGTTGAATGTTGTCTCATTTATCCCTTCATACTAGTAACTACAGTACTACTCTTGTAATTTCTTGCTATTCAATTTCGGTTACTATTTGTTTCTTGTGCGACTATTCTCTTATTTTGTTGTAGTTACAATTCCTTTAAGAATGCTTCATCATGCTTTCTTTACTATTTTGGCATGACATCTTCACTCCAGTAATTTATTCCTAAATCCTTTTCCTTAAGCCGAGGGTGTATCGAAAAACACTATCTTCTATGGTAATGATAAGGTTCGTGTATACACTAACCTTCTAGAACCCATTGATGAGACTACACTAGGTATGTTGTTGTTACCCCCCAATGAATACAATCCTCTTTCTCTTTTTTGTTAGAGAAAAGATAAACTTCATGTACAAAAATGTGTTTAAGTACCAAAGAGAAGCTGAAGAAAAGAGGAAAAACAAAGCAACTTTAGTGCCAGCCTACCATCATTGTACTCAAATCCTTAAACACAAAGCAAACAAAAGAATAAAGAAAATTATACCATTTCACAATTTAGCAAATTCCTATATTACTACATCAATAAACACAAAACATATCCTCAAAAACATCAACATGCTCCCTACATATATAAATTGAGAGTAAATGAAAAAAAAAATTCAATCTTTTTACCTCCCAACAAGCCCATTGACCATGATAACAAGATGCTCAGGCTGCAACTTTGCCCTAGCAGAAGCTGCATCAAACACATCTTCACCATCATTGATTGACTCAATTTTAACCTTCTGACCCTTATTGAAACTGTTCCTGAAACACCCTCTGCTCAGTTTTCTCAGCAATTCCATTTTCCCATTCTCATCCACCCACATCAACCTACAATTATTGACACCCTTATTGTCAAATCTTGATTTTGACTTTGAGAAGAAACTCAAAACTGAGCCAGAAAACTGTGGAATTGAAGTTGATATTGATATTATTGGGATCTTGAGCTTAAAGGGTTGCTCAATTTTGGTGATCATAGGTGAAGAATTGAGAAAAAAATGGGCATCAAGAAGAGTAATTTTGGATTAAAAGTACGTTATGAGAACTTTTAACAAGTCAAAGGGCATTAAATTGGCGTATTTTGGGGTTGTGATCAATTTTTCAAACTCCAAAATTCGTGCTATTTAATTCAAAGGAATAAAAACACAGATAGAAATTGCTCATTATTTTAAAAAAATGCAAACCAGACAAATTCGGTAGATATAAGTTTCATGTTACAACGTTATGACAAATTATATTACTGGAGTTATGCGGCGCCGCGGTTTTTACAACTTTACTTTCAAAGAAATTCATTTATAATTCAATGAACAAAGTTATGTCTTCAAAGTATAAGTTTATCTAAGAATTTTATTTATGTCTTTTAAGAAATTTATATTATTGAACTTATGCCTTATACAAAGTTTCTAAAGAGTTTGCCTTGCAAATTAAGTATTACTGAATTTATGTCTCGGGATAAATACTCTCTAAAAAGAGTTGTTTAGTGAAATTAGGTTATTAAAGATATTTGGCCTATAAATTTTCATTAAATAGACACCAAGAGTAAAAAATTAAAGATAATTGAAAAAAATAAAGATTTAATATGAAATAAAAATTGATAGGATGAGGGTAACAAGGGTGGGTAATGAAGTTTTTGCTTTAGACAACAGTGAATTGGGGGTTCATTTGAATTACATCGTATATTTTTAATTTTTTAAAAATATAGATAGATTTTGAATTGTTTGAACACAAGATAAGAAGTTGACTTGGTGATTTAGGGAGCTCAAAATTTACCTTTAGGTTCTTAGTTCAAATCTTGGTTAAGCGAAAATCTATTTCAAATCTTAAACCTGGCTCCCAACAGTTTTGAGGGCTTAAATTTCTTTCATTAATAATGAATTTATTTGCTCTTAAAGAATGTAAATTTAGAGATGGCGAAGAGCTGAAAGGATTAAATGAGCTACGTGGGTAAAATGTTAGTGTACAAAAGCTGAAGCCTCCTCTTTCCACATCGGTAGAAAAGAGAAAATAAACCTATTTAAATAGGTTCAACACAACTCATTAATATAAAACTTTTTGGGAGCTGCCTAAAAACAAATCTGTGAGGACTTTTATGAATACGCGCAGTCTCAATAAATCTTGTTCTAGCTCACTAAGCGTGTCACCAGATATGGACTCACTCTTGGATTAATTCATGGACCAACATTTGATTTCTCAAAAGAAAGTTTCACACTGCATTAGGATATTCATAGTTGATTTACTCTTATGTTTCATTGAATCTCTTCATGTCCTCCATAGAATATTTATGAAAAAACCATATTCCCACTTGAACCTAATCAATCACTCCATCAAACACAAAAGAAATCAATTTTGAATGTAACTATATGACTAATCAAGCAAAATAAGAGATCAACCTAAACTATTACAAATCCATCCACTAATCTAGCTAATTGAAAATCCACCCAAAGTTACAAGCTATCAAGTCCAAGACAAAGCATCATACATCATATTAAATCAAGAATAATGTACTAACCACAAAACATCACTAATAAGGTCTTTCACCAATATAATTACCAGGAGGAAAATAATTACAAGTCATGAAAACATCACCACTATCACAAATAACTCTAGCACATCCAACTTTCCTAGTAGTCCTCCACACAATTTGTGTATAATGACCACATAATTGCCCTTCAACACAAGAATTTGATGCATAATCATAATACTTTTGCTCATCAGCCCAAGCACTAACAGCATCTGTTGGTGTCCAAGTATTTCCACTACCCCAATAAATATTTTCACCTAATTTAAAATCACCTTCTGGAAATGAATGCACAAGTCTACAATCTTCTCTTCTTGAATTTGCCCACCATTTTGCATAATTTTCAAGATTTGAGTCCCATGCTAAGGGTAATTCCATTTTTGTTGCTCTCACTAAATTGTGATGAAACAAGAATTGAATTGCTTCTCCTAAGCAATTCCAACATAATTGCTTTGACATTTTGTAGATTGTTTCATTGTTAAGTGATGATAATGTGTTTGTGTTGATGGAGGTGATTGATGAAAGGAAAAATAGGAAGAGGAGGAACACTTGAGGCCTCATGATGTTTAGTTTCTTTGGGAATTGAAGTAATGTCTTTATTATGTAAGAGCACAGAATATTTGTTGCTTTATATATTAGACTATCTGATTAATTAATATTTCGATGGGGGAGTGAATAATATATTTATATCTTGACCAAGGTTAATAATAATAATGAGAAATCAGATAGCATTCTGACAAAATGCATTCTCACGAAATTTTTTAGTATCAAAGAATGATTATAATATCTAAGTGTTGATTGGAGCAAGTGAAATGATAAAGTTAAAAATTTAAAGATCAATTCTCTTTTCACTAAAAATTCTTTTTAAATATATGTGAATTGTTGAGCATGTTATATTTTTCCTGTCCCAAAAAATTATTCAAAAGAATGACAATTTTTTACATTTAAAAATAATTTAGTTATAATTTTTTTATTTATTTGTCACAAGATAATTTATATCACACAATATAAATTTGAGAAAAGATAAGCCCATTTAAACTTTTTGCCCAATTACAATGCATAACATTAATGGAACGGAGGGAGTGGAACTATTTTAATTTTAAGTAGTCTTCAAATATGTAAACTTTATATAAACTAATTTGAGCAAAAAATACTAAAGGATTTATTCTCATAAGTCCAAATTTTTTATGGACAAAATTACTTTTTTTTTTGGTCGTCCATCCGGTATTTGGTGTCCGCATTGGAGCCCTACTATTCCAGATTTATACTGCGTAGGACCCGTTCAAGGGAAGGGCTCCCTATCAAGAATTTTTTCAGACCCAGGCTCGAACTCGAAACCTTTTTAGTTAAGGGAGGAGCAACCTCATCCATTGCACCACATCCTTTGATGGTGATGGACAAAATTACTTGTTCCCTATTTTATTGAGAGATAGCAATAATACTCCATAAAATAGTCGAAATGTACACAAGTTAAACTAACCCAAACACCATCAATATTAGTGTTCCTAAAGAAATGTTGGATATAATTACTCAATACCTATGCCTTTGAGAGAGAACAATAGTATTTCATAAAATTAATGAGATGCGCACCAACGGATCCTAACACCATCGATATTAGTGTTCCTTAATACGGATATTTTGCATGTTATGTGGGTCGATTATACAAATCATTTTTGTAATATTTATATGGTTGTAAAGATAGCCAAATACTGGTGGCATTTGACAATTTTTGCAAAGTTTATTGATCATTTTTTGTCATGGCATTGATTAATAATTGCTCGTGAGCTATGGCATCATGTTATATGTTGAACCCGTGAACTCTTTTTTTTACTTGTTCTATTAGATGGTGACAACTTGACAAGAATGGTCCATTGAAAACTTTCTACATGGCACTACTAGGAAATCGACACGTTTCATTAGGGTTAGAGTATATACCAAGTTCTGTTTGTCTCTTAAAGAGAAAAGTATCTAGACTTTACTAGCCAAGACAAAAGAGATATATGAGTGATCGATTAGGAGAGCTTGGTCGATCATATGATCCATTGAAGGATTTCTACATACATGCATGACATGACTATTAGCCAATCGCCACGTTTCCAAATAGTTATAGAATGTATATGAAAAATCTTAAGTAGTATTCATTGCTGAGGGGATAATATCTCGACTTTGCTAGCCATGACAAAATGGACGTATGATTGATCGGATATGAGAGCTCGACTAATCAGAGAAGATAAAAAAGCTAGGAAAAAGAAAAGTCAATTTTACTTTCGTTTCATTTTATTTGTCTTAGAGCATGAAAATAAGATTGAAAAAGGGGGTTAGATTAGATATTAAAATAAAGTAAAAAGAAATGTAAAACACATAAAATAAAATAGGTATTTGTAAAGCTTGATTAGCAGTCCAAAAGTGATTATTTGCTGGTTTTCTCCTATAATTGAGGTTAAAGCCAAGTCCAAACTGAAGGCCCAATTTAAAGTGGCCCAATTGGGGCTCAACAGTTACTCCTTCACACACAAAAAAAGAAATTTCACATTTGAAGTTTGGTACTTGGGACTCAAAAGTTCAGATTCACATTAAGATGTCGTCTCACATGAAAGTAAAGTTGCCCTACCAAAGTCGGCATCATTCTAAGAATTTAAATTTAAGACTTTTAATTAAAGATAAAGAATACTTATCATCTGTCGACCATCATAATATTTGATGGTACGATAATTACTAGCTAGTTATCATGTATCTAATGAGTCATTGTGACCAAGTTGACTGCATAAGGACTATATAATTATCCATCCATAAATTGGTTTTCTTAAAATAATTGACTATGTTTCATGTGGCAAATTATGGAAAATGATTTTATTCCTTTGCACAATTATAATATTGAGCATGTTCACTTAAGGTATGATTCTTGAAAGTTAAGGCATATGGATAACAATAACATCATCCTTATATTATGTTGCTCGTATTCTTCTAAATACAGATGTATATGCATTAATTAGATTCAATAAAAATGGTATTATTTCAAAAATTCATATATAATTATAATAATATTTTTAAAGAATTAGAACAACATAAGTATCAATTCGACAAAGTAAATCACCTATCAATTTCTTGGTTTTAGGATATTATTGAGAGAAAAAGTCATAATTTAAATTTTATAATTCTAACTTTTACTATAAAAAATAAAGGACATCCATTAGTGACCAATTAATATTATGTCTTATAATATTGGGAGATGGTAGAGGTAGTTTTTCAAGAACTAGATATGTCAAAAGTATCATTTTCTTGTTGGATTTATTTATTTTTCTTTGCAAAAATAGGAAAGTATATAATTGTGGATGAACAGAAGATAAAGGGTTTGAAAGAGAGATTACATGAATGACCTGTGGAAATAAAATCAAGTGCTATTTATTTCTACCACAAAAAATAGTTCCCACTTTGTCTCTTATTGGGTCTACACAATAATCATGAAAATGAAATGACAATCAATAAAAAAATTAAAATAGGAGAAGAATATATACTTTTCTTTTCTATAATCACATATGAAATTCCACACTTAAACTCATGGAAATAAAATTATAATTAATCAAGAAAATAAAAATGAGAATAATTTTTTATATAGTCATCTGGTATTTATGTTGTAGAGCGTTTATTCAGGAGAAAACACTTAATATAATAGATTTTTTAATTAATTCTTTAAACTCGAATGCAAAACTTATAATAAAACTCAGACACAAAATTTTAGATAAAGATAAAAATTAAGAAATACATTATTATTTTAAAATTAAAAAGTTGAAACCAAATATGTATTATTACTATTATTATTATTATTTTATATCTTGAAAGGAGCATAGCCTTCAAGAAGTTTGCTCGTAATCTAGCTGGCAGTTGGTCCATTATTGGTGTTTTAGATAGCAATATTAAACAAATATATATACAGTTTTTTTTAATCGATATTTATATCAAAATATAATCAAATTTTAATTTGTGCATTGCAGTTTAATTAAATTCAAATTTTATGCATTGTAGGATTTATTTTTAAGGCATCACTTCTAATACATATACATTCTTTTTATTCCTAAAATTTTAAATCAAAAATTTCTGATTACGAATGGAGAAATCCCAACTCTCCACCTTGATGCTGATAAACAAAGATATCTTAATACACTTATTATAAAAAAAATGATTTACAATAATTAATGTTCTGCTTTATAAACAAATATTACTTTGTAAAACCTATGACTATGTTATGATTTTATTAATTGAGCCCCAAATATTCCTCAATTTTCTAATTGCCAGCTGTTGTTCTGACTTATTCCCTCGTTCCAAAACATAGAAAAGGAAAAACAACAAAAAAGAAATGAAAGAATAGAAGGAAAAAAAATAAGTGTGAGAAAAAAGAGGAACATATAATAATAATAATAATAATAATAATAATAATAATAATAATAATAATGATAATCTATGATAAGAATTGAGCTATCCTTTTCTTTCTTTTTGTCTTTGTTAAATCATAAAATTTGCGTGAAGATGGATTTAGAATTTGATATTTTAGATTTTAAATTATATTTATTTTTTATACTGATAATATATAAATTATCTATATATATTAGACAAATATTTTATTTACCAAAAATTCAAATTTCAGTTAAAATTATTGATTGATGTCAAACTCGTAACATCTATTATTATTCCGTTCCTAAATTTGTCATTCCCCACTCCCTTTTAATCCATCGCTTTTAATCAAACAAATTTGGTCCATGAATGATTTTTGTTATTTCAGACATTTAAGAGTATATAAATTATATTTTTTCTAATTAAATATTAATATTTTAATCGATGTGTTCAAACTTTGAACACCAATAGAGGAGCGAATAGAACAAGGAAAATCATTTCGTCAAAATTCAATAATTTTATCTTAAATTTTGTATTTGTATATTTATTAGAGAAGTAACACATGAGATAGAGGTGAATGTAGCATATATACAGATATAAGTTTATCAAAATTTAATATAGTTTTCATTAAAATTCTATATACGTATAAAATCCATCTAAAGAAGTACAAATAACAAATTTTGAACCTATTATAGATGACGATGAAGTTAAAAATTTATCAAAGATGTTCAAGATTTAATATATATGTATGAAAAATAATTTTTAATCGATATATTCTGTACAATTTTCTATATATAATATAGTTTTTCGACAAAAGATATTCAATTGATCATCTTGAACAATATGTGACTACAACACTGATTACAAAATCTCGAACTTGAATCATAAAGTTCAAATTTTGAATTCGCTTCCGTGATGAACCATTTGTTCATTCCCCTCTCAATGGCTTATCTTCTTGAGAAATGGAAACGTCATTACAAACACGAGTCATGACACAGACAAACCAACCTAAAAACCCTTCAACAATGGCATAAAAATTAACTTCCACATTCACATAACTCATAAAAACCATAATATGGTTAATTAATAAACTTTCAAATCATTCATATTACACTTGTCATTATTGACACAAATTAATCAAGTAATGAGAAAATATCCTTTTCTCAATCTCACAAAACATAGTAAGACAAATAAAAAAGTTTAGTAAGGTCTTTCACCGATGTAATTACCAGGAGGATCATAATTACAAGTCATGAAAACTCCCAATCCATTAACACAAGTAACTTTTGCACAACCAATTCTTCTAGTTTCTCTCCACACAATTTGCGTATAATGTCCACATTCTTGTTCCCCATTGCAACTATTGTACCCATAGTTGTAGAAACGTCGTTCGCCAATCCAGGCTGCTACAGCCTGGGATGGCGACCAATCATCCCCACCACCCCAAAAGATATTTTCACCATAAGGTCCATTAGAATGAACTAATTCACAATCATATCTTCTTTGATTCGCGTACCACTTGGCATAATTCTCCAATTTCTCGTCCCATACTAAGGGTTTTAACCTAAGTATTGAACGAGCTGCATTTTGAGGAGCCAAAAATTGTTGAATGAAATTGTTGTTGTTTCTATAATTTTGCATTACATAGCCACTTTGTTGTTGAGTGAGGCCATTGGTGGTTGATGAAATAATGGAGACTAGCAAAAGTGAGACCAAAAAATAGTAAGAATTCATTAGGGAGAATTTTTTTTTCCTTTTTTTTTTTGGTTTAAGTATAATTTTGGAAGGGAATATGGTATTTATATGAAAGAAAAAAGAGTTGGTGGATTAAAGTGTCAAACTTATTTGGTGGCACCCATGTTCGATAATGATTACCACACTTGTATCTTTAGATTGGAAAAGAAAAAAAAGAGATAAAGAATTTAGCTTAAATTAAAGAAGTCTAATCCCCTTTGACTATTTATATACAAGAATATATTTTTAATGTTCAACCCCCACCTCCTTATTATTATTTTTTTAAAAAAATTAAGTATAAATTTGTTTTTAATCTAAATAGTTCTTAGATAACATAAATATTTTTGAGAATTATTGATTGATAATCTATCATTAAATAATATTAATAACATATATTTTGTTGTTTAGAGATAGAAGTTCTTTATTGCTAAGTTTTATATTTTTCTATAGCGTTGTAATTTATGTGTCATTATTGACTATTAACTGGACAAAAAGTTCAAAAAATTAAAAAAAATGTTTGAAAATGGTGATTCAAAACAATTTATAGACATTTAATGTGTTTATAAAACATCTTGTTAAGATCAGTAAAACGAAAATTTTGAGTTAAATAATTTATAAATAAGAACTTACGATATATTTTTCATAGAACAACCTAAATTAGAATTAGTTTGTAATAAAAGAGTTTTTTGGAAATTCTTCAAATGTATAATTTATTTGACTTTTTTTCCATCCAGGAATACTTTCTATATAACATGCTCTTCACTACTTTGAAGTTTTAAAAAGTGATCAGCAACTTAAAGTAAAACCATTTTTTTGGCATTGAATTTGTCTAGTAATTATAGTGCATATATAAATGTAGATATTTTCATTTTTCAACTTTACATTTTCTAAAACTTACACTAAATATTGGAATTTCAAAACACAAAAATATGTTTAATTTACCTTGTGTATCCATTAAGAAAGAACACAATTATTTACATATTCAAACAAAGATTTGGTAGAAGGATGGCGTATTATTGACAAAAGAAATTATCATTAGTTTTTTTAATTAATCATTACTATATTTTAAAATTTTAACATTGTTATAATGTATGATTTGCTAGAATAACCCTCTCAAATACTAATAACTAAGTTCCAAATTTAATTTACACATATCTTAAGCTATATATCAGATAATATGATCCAATGGTATTGAATTTTGTTGAATCATAACTTAATATCTAAATTTTTCCTTGGGGTTGCCGCTCCTTACGGTAGAACAAGGCACCTATGCGGTGGGTTCGACTCCCACAGGAGCGCATATTGCCAATCTAATTGGTACTTTCCTTTTATTGATTTTTAGCTCTTGCTGTCAATTACGGATTCTTTAGCGATGTCAAGCCATCAGGCAGTAGCAAGGGAACGGCTTTCTCGGTATTCGTTCTTGAATCAGTGACTGAGAGTAAGGGCTAGTGATCAATAAAATCAGACTAGTGGGGCATCTTCCTTTTCGTAGAAAGCAACTCTCTTTAGAAAGCTCTATATCACACCAAACTATGCAAAAGTAAGTTTAACTCTTTACTAGGTAGTTATATCAAATAAATAAATACACACATAATTATGTGTATATTTTCATTTTTGCTTAACTATATAGTTATAAATTAGTAGTATACATTCACCCCGTAAATACAATAAATTAAAGTAGTCTATTTTGATGTAAATACTGATTGTTGTGTCAAATCTCCCCCTACGCATGTGAGTGTGGTCAATAATAGAGTCTAAATATTTATTAAAGATGCTCAAAATTTCAAAAAGTAAACAAATCAGAAGATTCAACATATAGTATGTATACAAAAAAGCTCGACTTATCTATAATATAATGTAATTTCCTAGCCAGTTGAAAATATTAATATTGTATTTTAGTGAATAAAGTTATTTGATATTTATGGTTTTTAATTAAGATAACAAATATATCACAAACATCACAATTATTAAATATATAAAATCTTTCTACTATAGTTAGTAGCAGTATTTGTCCAAGACCAATATGCTCAAAGTGCCTAAATTAACGGAGGTGAATGCGACCTGAATTAACGGAAATTGATTTTATGGAACTTTATTGTATGTTTTTCTCCCCATCCATTTTTGATTTGTACTCATAAAATAAAATCTTAAAAAGTACGACAAGATTGACTAGCTCAAAAATAATTATTTATTAGATACGAAGAAACTGATTTTGTATATACAATGTGATTCTGAGTGAAGGGGTTCAGATGAATCTCCTTTGTCTATCTAGTTTCGTCCTTGTATAAATTTGTGCTTAATTATAAAAGCAGATTCAAAAAATTTGAAGTTTGTGATTTTTGAATTACATCATGTTTCGGTTATTTTTAGTTTTCAAGTTCTAAATTTATAATATATATATAATTTTTTTTTAAATTATTAAGTTTTAAATTAATAATTTATACACATTAAACTAATATGAAAACAACATCTAGCGCTTTTATACATTGGCAACTTAAATGATAGTAAATAAATTCTCATGAATTATGTGGACATTAAGATCGATATTCACGAGTTAATTACCACCACTTGAGGAGTCACATGAAGATCCATCCATATACATAAATCCAATGGAGCGGGAGTCCGTTTGACTAATTCGGATTTATGTACAAGGTAAATTATCTAGTTAAATATAGATAAGTAGTTACTACATCTCTACGATCTTTAATGATTATAATAAATAATATTTGACTAATTCGGATTTACGTATAAGGTAAATTATCTAGTTAAATATAGATAAATAGTTACTATATCTCTACGATCTTTAATGATTATAATAAATAATATAAAATCTAATTTGTAGCTAAAGATATTGATTATCATGAAATTACCATCTCTTCCATGACAAAAAATTAAAAAGGTTTATTGAGAGTATTAATCAAGACATATCAAATGATTGTGATAATGACATTTTTTGTGAATTTTTCATTTAATGTTTGGAAAGGCTCCTACCAAGGAGGTATACATGTGTTAGCCTAAGAATATGTGAAAAGACTAAAATTATATTGTTCTCAAAGTTAAATAAATTCATTTATGGGCTAAAGCATAATTCTCTCTAATAGTATATATCAAATTTCA
>JAPFFP010000098.1:1851430-1863786 GCA_026153255.1 Solanum medicagineum
TACTGAAGGGGTTGTTGCTGCAATAGTTTTGATTTCGGTTCGTAAACTGTGGGGCTACTGTTATAGCACTGAGGAAGTAGTAGTTGGATATGGTGTAAATTGAGCTTTAACCAGTAAAATTGGATACTCCTAGAAAAAATTGTCTAAAAGTTCCTGGTAAGGCTTGCTTTGAATCTTACCCTTAAGCACCAGTCATGGTCCTAAATTTGGTCGTGAAGCATTTTTGTATTCTTTCTTTTAAAGCATGTTTAGTGGCAAATCTAATCATAGAAATGTAATCACATGTTTAAAGACACGATTTCTAAGGCTTTCTTTAATATGTGGCGAAGTTCGCCTTTTTGTTACTCTTTAAAGTCCATATTGTCCGATAGAACACTTCCATATAAAATGAAACGGAAGGAATATTGAATAAACACAAAATCAATCCTTCTGAAACTTTTTTTTGAATTATCCAGCATCGATTTTATAATATTTTTGAAAAGTCATAGCAACACAAATT
Organism: Solanum medicagineum; assembly: GCA_026153255.1. Classification (NCBI taxonomy): domain Eukaryota; kingdom Viridiplantae; phylum Streptophyta; class Magnoliopsida; order Solanales; family Solanaceae; genus Solanum; species Solanum medicagineum. The sequence goes on from JAPFFP010000098.1 coordinate 1,851,930, forward strand.
TGGATGGAGCATGATATTGATCTGCTTTATGCTTGAGTCACCCTAACTGCTGCTTTCTTTGCCTACAAAAACACAACAAACTTGCATTATCAACAATAATTCCTTGATCTTGACAGGGCAGGGGAATAAGATAAATAGTTGTGTTGATTCGACTCTTAAAAAATAACGGTGTATTTGTGTTGGATCCTCAAAAAAATACACTACTTTTGGAGGATACAATATGCACTCTGTGGCATTTTTGAAGAGTCCGAGCATTCTTGTCAGTTGGTTATTTTGTTTAGACTCTTCAAAAATATTAACGCACCCATATCAAATCCTTTAAAAAATGTACTACTTTTAGAAGATCTGACATGCACCTGATGGCATTTCTAAAGTTGAAATTGAAACAGACCTTAAAGAAGGAGCCAAAAACTAACCTGTTTTTCCCAATTTGTTCTCAGAATAACAATAGAGTAAATCAGTGCTTGTGCAAAAATGGCCAGAATGATTCCCAACCAAAGTCCCTTTTTCACAATTACAAAAGTATGTATACCATCAGTTTTTTGCCACATCATAAAGAGTATAAGTTATATACACTGACATTGTTAAAAAATGATTTTACGCCATTAAGTCGCTTAAAAGGTAACTACACATGATTCTTTATACAAACATTAATTGATAACATCAAAAAAGGGAAAAACAATCTTCTAAAACCGGCTACAATACACTCATAGCGTAAGAAAATCTCACTTCATCAGTGCATATAACTTAAACTCGAGAATATAATGCAATGAAAATGAAATGCGTGAAAAAATAGTACCTTTCCTCCAACATGAAAAACAAAAGCTATCACAATACCAGCTGGTATTCCCCACAGATAAAAGGCTCCCAAATTGACAAATGCACCTATCTTTTGCCATCCACACCCTCTAGCAATACCTGAATTTTTTTGAACTTCGCTGAGAATATTTAAGATTTATTATATATGTACAAAAAGTAATATTTGACTCATATACATAATATAGGTGCTTGGAAGTGGAGCTGGACAAACCTGAAAATATAGATTGATGTGCATCTAAGAAGTGAGATCCTGCTAAAAAGAAACACATTTTCCCAACATATTTAACTACTTCTTCTTCATTGCTGTAGCAATGGCCCCAGACATTACGAATCGAAATCATGACAATGGCTAGTAGAATCCCTTCTGTAGTAGCTAAGATTGTTGCAGTACGCGCTACAAGACGAGCTGTTTTAGGTTGTCCAGCCCCCAGTTCATTAGAAACTCTTGCACTTGTAGCCCCACCTAGTCCTTGAGGTAACATATGTATCATAGCAGATGTATTAAGGCTGAAAATTAAGTAACAGTAACGTTAGACCACGTGATCACAAGATAATATAAATATCAAACACCATGTTTGCAAGTGAAATTAATGTGTTGAATAACTAACCTGATGGAAAGAACTGAGGTTTCTAGTTTCGGATTAGGAAGAAGACCAGACAACAGAACCAACATTTCAAACGACCATATCTCCAAGCTGAGTTTCAAAAGATGGAAAGAGTCAAACTGACATTATTAGTACCATGTTGCTCTAAATCTTCAAAAATGTTGTCGAATATGTGTCAGATCCTCCAAAAGTAAGTCATTATTAGAGGATCTGACATGGTTGTAACAACATGTTTGAGAGACCGAGCAGCACAATGATAAGATTCATAATTCTGTTATTTATAGGGAAGCAGTTGAGGAATACCATATCATAAAAGCGGAAGGAATTGCTAGTCTAAGATATCTTGGGATACCAGAAAATGCTTCAGTTGAGAATCCGGTCCAAGTATGTTTGAAGGAAGGCGATATCTTAATATACGCCATTAGTAAGAACGCATTAATCCAGTAAGATGTAGCATTAGCTAGAGCAGCTCCTCTGCTACCAAGGCCAGTTTTGAGGACAAGAACCCAACAACCAAAAACATGTAGCAACGCGGTGCCTCCTGCAGTAAGCACCATAGGGAGGACATTGTTTTGAGTTTGTAGAAACCTAATCTGACATTCAAGTAGTCCATAGGCAACGATGGTCGGTATCATGAAGCGTGCATAAATTCCTGCTTCAGCTGCTGTTTCTGAATCTTGTCTCAAGATTACAAGAATATGTCCTGCATTAGCCCAAATACAGGCAAGTGGTATGCTAACCAAAAGGTTAACAAACATTGCCCTTTGCATATGAATACCAAGCAAGTGATATTGATTTGCACCATATGATTGACCACACAGTGTCTCCAATGTACTTCCCATTCCCATCTGATCAAACAATATACAGAATCAAAATGCACTTAAATAAAGAGTTTCAAACTAGTTTCGATGTACATGTGTTGCATGTAGATTTTCAGGCAATTATTTATATGAAATAATAACATATTACGATTGCTAAAAGATCACATACAAGAAAAGTATGAAAATGCAATAATCTTTAGTTGTATCCTGTTCACATTCTATTGCTTATCAATTATATAAGCTTTACACCAAATGAGCAACTCATTTATGAAGAACACTGTATGAACTTTAGATCATTTGAGGGTTCATCTAAACTGTGTTGCTTGAATACATCTCATAGCTATCTGTTATCCATATACAGTCAGACCTCTCTATAACAATCACCCTATATAACGTCATTTCACTATAACACCATTTCACTATATTTGCTATACTATATGTTCTCTATAACAATATAGCAACCATTTGTCATCCATAGCAGACCTCTCTATAACAATCATCCTTTTCACTATAACGACCAGGTTTTCTCTAACACCGACTTTGATATCATACTATACTATATGTTCTCTATGATAACATTTTGTTATATCTTGTAGAAACGTTTGGTTGAGACGCGATTAGAAAAAAAAGTAAAAGAAAGACTAACCACCAAGGCGAAGCCGGTCACAAAGGCAAAGGAAGTAGCCATTGAAGCACCAGCAAGAGCTAGCTCTCCTTGATGACCAACAAACATGACAGAGATCACTTGTAAGAAATATAACAAAATATTCACCAACATCAAAGGCCCTGCTAATACCAATAACTTCTTCACTTGTACGAAAATCTCATTATATTTGCTCTCAATTCCTAAATTGGAACATTCAAGGTCTTCTTTCCTTTCTTCAATATCCATTCCCTGAAATTTTTTTTTACAGGAATTAGCCACAGACAAATTCTATAGCTAAATAGAAAATAATTATTGTATAGTTTTAAAACCTTTAGCTTAGATTAAAGCATATTTCGATTGTTATTACGATATAATAATTGCTAGTTAAATTTTGTCAAGACGAGATTGTCCTTAAAGAAATTGTTTAAAATAAAATTTGGTGGTGGCTAAGGGGGTCAATTTTTATGATAAAAGACTTAGCATTTTGTTAAATTACTATATAAGTTTAAAGTCGTTTTCTGTATTTATCTCAAAAACGAAAAAAAAACATACTTAGAATTTAAATAAATATAAAATTCTTAATGTACTAAATGAATATAAAATTCACCTAATGTATTGTATAAAAATTTATATAATAACATGAATCGGACCTTTGGCTTTGTTAGTTTAAGATTTTAATTTTGTTTTATTTGTACTTTTCAAATTCGTTTTTGCACACGTAAGGAGACTGATGGAGCATTACAATTAGAGGAAGAAGGAACATATGTATGGTGTTTATTGACCTTAGGATCTTAAGACTGGGGTTCTATTGAGAGGTTTGAAGGTTAGAGGTATGTTTGCCGTTTAATTTAGTGCGATAAAAGGATATGTATAATGGAGTCAAGACGTGAGTGAGAATGGTGAGAGAAGAGTCAGAGAATTTCTCAATCATGATGGAATTATACTTGAGATTAATACTTAATCTATTTTTATTTTTCTTGATGATCGATAAATTGATGGACTATATCTAAGTGGAGATGCCTCTATATGTTACTTGAAAATAATATAGTTTTGATTGAAGAGATATATAATAGAGTTGATGATATGTTGAAGGTTAGGAGACAGACACTAAAGTCTACAATGGTTCAGATTGAGCAGGACTCATGCATAGTACTTGGAGTGCAAGTTTAGCAATGAATCCCATGTGACAAGTATTTTCGATCAATAATTCAAAAAATTGGAGAAATTAATAATGATGTTACATATGCATTGTATTATCACAAAGCAGATGAAATAGAGGTTCATATTCGATGTCATGCGATAAAATTATTATACCACCAAAACTTAAAGATAAGTTTTATAATGTTGTCTAATCAATTATGTTGCAGGGCAAAGTGTTGTGGGTCGGAAAAATTCCACGTTTAGAAGATGCAAGTATCATAAATAAGGAGTTAAAATGGATGTACGAGAATATTATGAGACATAGAATTAAAAATAAAAATATTCGAGATAAGGTGACAATGATCTTCGTGGTGGAAAAGATAAGACCGGCAAGACTTAGATGATTTAGACGTATTAAGATCAGGGGAGGAGCACAAATGCCACAATGAAGAGGTGAGAGAGGTCACTGATAGATTTTAGTAGAGGTAGAGACAAACTAAAAAAGTATTGATAGATATAATTAATCAAGCCATGAATCACTAAGGAAATGATCCTAAATAAAAAGATATGAAGATCGAGAATCAGTTAAAAGATTAGTAGGAAGTTGAAACATTATCTCATTTTTCTTGTGAATATTGTCATTATTGCTCTCCTACTATCTTGCTCTTTCATTTTATTATTATTAATTATTGTTGCTACTATTCTCTTCTCATTTATATTTAGTGTGATTTCTTTGCTACTGTCTTTTTTTTTCACGCTTATTTTTTATGTGCTTTACTTAAACTGATGGTCTATTGAAAACAATCTCTCTAATAATTAGGGTAAGATTACGTACATATACCCCTTACCTAGTTTTTTTGTAGGACTACACTAAATATGAGCTATCTACATTTTTTTTTCCGTGGAAAAACCCGATCTTAAAAAGTCATTTTTTTAAGAACGTTTTTGTAAAAACAAAATATCCACAGATTGATATATTGTCAAAAAATTATAACTAAAAATCAACCTCTAGCGATTGATATCTTATCAAAAATAGACTTCCAAAGAAGGATCTTTCTCGACTTTTAGCACAAAAAATGTTGACCTATTTTTATAAAAACAAAATATCCACAAATTGGTATATTGTAAAAAAAAAAATTATAACGAAGAATCAACCTTTGGAGATTGATATCTTATCAAAAATAGACTTCCCAAGATAGATCTTTCTCGACTTTTAGCCAAAAAATGTTGACCTCCAAAGGTCAATTTTATTGTAAAAATATTTAATCTTAAATTAAGTTTTGAAGATCGATTTTTATTTTTCAAAAAAAATTGATCACTTCCACCATAATCTCTATTCTTTGATTGAACATCATGTGATACATTTTTTTTATTGTACAATAACTCATAGACTATGCAATAATATAAATCTCACTAGCTAAATTTTATGTCATGCGTATAGGTTTCTTGAGACGAGGGTTTTCAGGAAATAGTCTCTCTATCTCTATGAGGTAGTGGTAAGGTCTGTGTACATTCTACCTTCCCCACACCTCACTTGTGGGATTCCACCGAGTATGTTATTGTTATTGTTTGTAGCTAAATTTTTTGTGACGAGCTCATGACCAAGCAAGAGACGAAAACTAAATTTGATCCCAAATCTCCCACAAGGGAGTCCCACCTTCCAACAACTCAACTATACCATTGTAGGCTTTTTTAATTGTATTTTTAAAAGTAAACATCCTTAGCATATACCCATAAATTCCAAATCTATAAAAAATGAAACCTCAAACATGTAGAGAAACCTACAATCATCAAATGCCAACCTTCAAAAAGAAAAATTACACAAATGCTAGCTCAAAGAACACAAATGAACCCCATTTATTATACACATTATAACTCTTAACAAAAGAATATTTGTTAGACAAATAAAAAGAAAATAAACACAAGTATATGTAAAAACTAATTAGCTCAAATATAAAAGGAAGATACCTTAATCAGATTGATGTTTTATCTTATTTCTTCTTGGGAATTGAGCCGCCAAGTGAATTAGAGGAGAAGCAACATATAAATTAATTATATTGGAGATTTGGACCTATTTATAGTTGTAATGTATTGTTGAGGTTGCACTAAACTGCCTTTCAGAGTCTTTAAATTTTTTTTTATCTTCAGGATAAGCTGAGCATAATTTAAAAAATATCATAATAAGAAAATATATATTCATATCACTCAAGTTTTTTTGTTTGTTTGTTTTGAGGAGTACAAATTAAAAATAAATACAAAATAAGGATATAAGGGTCAATGGCACTAATATATTCTCTTTTATCCATTTTAATTGTGGTGCTTAGTAAATATATATATTTTTTATTTAATAATAAAAGTTCATTATTGACTTAGCACAGAGTGGTGGAGCCACATAGCACTCAGGGTGCTCATCTGAACCCTCTTCGATGTAAAATTATACTACTATTTTTATATGATAAGAATAATTTTTATGTATACATGTCGAACCCCTTCGATTATTTCGTGTGCCTATTTATTAAAATTTTGAACCCCCTTGAAAAAATTCTGGATTCGCCACTATTAGCTCACATCTTAAGATGCAACAAATAATACATATGATATTTTTGCATTACACTTTGATATAATAAATTTTATGTTTTGAAAAATCAAGGATAAAATAGACACAAAAAGGTAAATTATTTCTTGATTTTTAAAACTGAATAAGTATTATTGGATAACTATTTTTAGTAGAGTAAACAAGTAAAGATGGATAGAGAGAGTATATACACTCTCCAATTTAAAGTAAAGTAGTACTCATCCATCTCATTTTAGATGTTATAGTTTCCATTGTGAGAGTCAAATCATGTAATCTTTGACTAGCATTTTAAGATATGTTTTTCATTATATTGATATGAAAAGGATTATAATTAATAATATATTTCTTATAGTTTATAAATATCTAAAGTTTTATTTTAATATATCAAAGTAACTTAATCTAAATTAACTTTGAAGATTAGTTAAACTGACTTTTTAAAAATACAACATCACAATTAAAATTTTAAATATAAAAAAAATATTATATTAAAAGATTAGTCAAACTGACTTTTAGAAAACGTTACATTTATTTTCATTCTTTTTGGAATTACAAAATCTTACTCCCTCCCCCTATGGTCACTTTACTAGCCCAATACATTTTATAATTTCTTTTAAAAATATTAAATGAAGTGCATTATTTAATATAACAGATAAATAAAAATAAATACATAAATTGTACATTTATTTTACTTTTTATTTTTTTTACACGCTTCTTAAAAATATTAATAAAAGGATAATTACTGAAGAAGGGGCTGTTGAATTTGATAAGAGTTGAGATTAAAACAAATAGATGCATTGTTTAGAGAGTAACAAATAGTGTGACTTTGAACAACTTCTTTTGTTCTCATTATAACAAAAATAATTCCTTTTCTTTTTTCGGAAAATTGTATTTTTTTTAGTTTTTTTCTTTAATTTGCATATTTAGTGTAATTTTATAAAATTTTAATCACAAAAAAACAAAAGAGAAAAGAAACAAAATTAGTTAATCATATTGCCAATCCAGTCAAAATTCTTTGTTATCCATCCCAAAATCCTCACACACACGTCACGTTCATATACACATTACTAGCAATGTTCATCATAAAAAAGTGTCACTTCACCTTGATTTATCCATAGAGAATGTTGATTAACGAAAATGATTCGCCACAGGATAAATCACCGTCTCTCGAATTTTTGAAGTTTTATGATTTATTGGACGATGAGCTAATGAATATAATTTAAAAAAATGATATATTTTGATATAAGTGTCAAAAATATACTTTTTTTTAGTTTCATACCTAAATTATTGAGAATGTAGTTTAAATTTAAAATTTGGACTCCCAATAGTTTGGGTATGAAACTTAAAAAAAGAAAATAGTTTAGGTTTCCTTTTAACACTTATCTCATCATTTTTGTCAGGCAAATAACACAAATTTCATTAGTTTAGGACCTAATTGCGTGTTTTGAAATTACAAGTTGTACCAAATTTTGATCCCCAGATGCATGTGGTATCTAACGCATCTCGATAATTGTATCTCGAATATATAAGGTCAAAATTAGATGTAATTTATTCTACATACACTGAAACCAAGGAATTCACATGCATTTGACATACATTAGTTATCTTGATTGTTTCTTCTTTCTCTTCTTATGTATCTGTATTTAAGAATGTATCTAGGATTTATTTAATAACCCAATATATGTACTTAGTATTATTCCCATGTATCTAAGATACATGGATTCTCTCTTGCTCGCGTCATCGCCTGTTTGATATATCCATAAACATGTACCAAAGTACCTAAACAAATTCACGAAATCAAAAACCCACTCTAAGAACTACCAACATAACCATAAATATGTACCAAAAGACAGACAAATTCATGAAATAGCAAAAGTCACTCCAACAACTACCAACAAAACCATAAACAGAGAAAAACACAACCAACAATAACGTCCTTAAATGCAACCAGCAAAAAACACCCAACAAAAAACAGAAAAAAGATTACCCAAAATGCGCATAAATTGATCCAAACACAATGACGAAGCCACATGTTATTGCGCAATGCCAATCAACATATTGACACACTTTGATTTCTTCGTGAATTTACTTCTTTGTATTTCGACAATCCTTCATAAAAAATTTGAAAAGAGACCTAAAATGCCCCTCGACTATTTGAATTGGTACAAAACTAACCGTTCATCCACCTTCAGGCCTCAAATATCCTGACGTCAACCTTTTGACTCAAAATACCTTTGATATTAACCTATTGACTCATATTTGTCGTTATTTGTAACAACCCGTATTTGAGATTCAAAAGGTGAACTAGAACCATTTCACTATATATTTAAAGGATTATTTAGACTTGTTCAAAACATATAAGGGATTAGTTTTATCATTTTTCTTCGTAATTCTAGGCAATAATCCAAAAATACCAAATGTCTATCCTACAATATATAATTTAAAAGAAAGCATACTGAAATAAATTACATACATTAATTCGTAAAATACCAAAGTTATCTCTCCAACAACTTAGGACCAACATAACATAAAAACATTCACCCAAATAACATCCTTAAACCACAGTGAAATCAAACTATAAAGAATAATTCATGAAAATGCCAAACAACACCAGACATAAAATCATTCACCCCAACAATAACAAGAAAATCAAACCTAGTGATCTACTTTCATCACGAACAAAAAGGAAAATCATTAACAAAAAAAATCGCATAAGCTGATTCAAACATGACTAATGATAATTAACCCTATTGTAGTTGTTGGAGTTGTTATCATAAGTAGTAGTCTTCTTTCACTTGACACTAGTTTCATACTCAGTCGTAACACCATGAGTTTTTTGTCAGTTACGAGTTTTTTGTCATTTACTTTGTAAGTCGATTTATAATTAGCTTCCTCTCTATAACCTTCACGCATCCACAAATTCACCAGACTCATAAGTCTCTGTGATCCTGCTAGACGAACCGCCATCATAATCTTTGTATTTCCTAGTTTGATTTCACTATGGCTTCCAAACTTAGTGTATTTATGTTTAATTTTTAATTCAATTAAATTCTCTGGATTATAATATTTGATTTATTTAGAATATTTGATAAATTTATATCGTCTATCAAATCTAATATAATTCTAATTCTAAATTAATCTTGGGATATCTACTTCCTCTCGTATTCCAGATGACCCCTACGGACAAAATAAAGAATTATCTCTTGGTTAGTTATGTTGGTATTTCATCCCATCATTTTCTGCTAGATTAATTTGAATTTGCGCCCAAGGTTTTGTAAGAAAAAGCATACATACTCTCTATTTGTATTAAGACATTCATCTATCCTCGAACGCATCAAACAAAAAGAAGAGCGAATTCAAAACTTTTTAGCTTGAACTCCGTATATATTTATGTTATAAAAAGTCATCTATCTCCGAATGCACTAAGCAAAAAGATTCAGAATCAAAACTCATAAACTTAAAATTTTGAATATACATCTGGAATAATCAACACTTAACTTGAATAACAGACAAATTATAAGGAAGGATATTAGAATACACAAAAGAAATAACTTCTCCTGGTAGAATCCTATTGCCATTTTTCAAGAGGCAAATTCCATAATTACCAATTCTTCTAAAAATTGATGGTTCAATAAGATTTGTAGAAGCAAATTCACCACAATGTATTTGAACATCAAATACCCCATTTATAGCTGATGCCTCATTCACAATTTGGACTGTATATTGAGGTATATGAAGACCACTAAATCCTGATGGGCCTTGGTATATGTGTATATCTGATGGATAACATTTTCTCGTATAATCAAGCCAACCTAAAAAGAAATACATGTAAAAGTAACAAGAAATTAAAAGGGCAATTGGCACCTTTCGTTTACAAATTTATATTTTATTTGGTTTCTTACTGATACATGTATTGAGGTCTTGACTAATTCAAATTCATGTAAGGTTCATTTTAAGTGAGAAGCGCTTCCTAGCATGATTTTGGTTAATGTTGGTGGAAGAATCGTAATCATCACATCACTATTCTTGTTGGTTTTATTTTCAAATTCCCATTTATGTTTTTGTCGTTATGTTATAAAAAAAATTAATAAGAATTGGTGTGAATTGATTCTATATTAAAGATAAAATTGAATATCCATTGGTTAAATCATTCACTCTCCATATGTAATTTGAATACCAAAAAAGAAAACTATATTCGTTATATACATTTCTTACAATTTTTCTAGAAGGAATCTGATTATTTGTATTGTTAATATATAAAAGTTAAATTTCAAATATAAATTAATGTTCGGTCTAAGTTTTGAGATTTTTACTTTTTTAATTATGTCTCACAATATTATGTAACGTCTATAGAGACTAAACATGTTTTGGGTGAATCTTCAAAATCTGCTTACTTTGAAAAATAATATTTATCATAATTCTTTTAAGTACTAATTCAACTTCTTCTCGACAACAAAAGAATTACTTCTATTATTTCTCAAAAGCGATTTTTTTGGTTAGAAGATTGGAAATTTTTTTTAACTTTCTAAAATAAGCACTTTTTTATATTTAAAAACAAAAAAACAGAAAAACACTCATAATAAAATAGATTGAAGTAGAAATTAACTCAAAAAAATTGAAATTTAATCATTTGAGCAAGACTCAAAAACACCTACTTTCTCCCAGAACTTTGAACAAACACCCTAATTACTTCACTTTTTATTAGGAAAGAGCACTTTTAATTTATTTTTTAGAAATTTTGGCAAAAGTGAAAGAAGAAGCTAATAGGGAGCGCTTCTCTTTTAAGGAATCTTACACAACACAAATTCAAATTATTGATCAAATTTTAATATGAATATCGAACGTTAAGAGAGAAATTTCAAGAAAACAAACTCAAAAAAACAAGAAGATTAAAAAAACACGAGAAATATAGAGATAATTAGGTGAAGAATTACATACATGAAGTTGTGAAGGGGAAGATAAGCAAAGACACAAAAATGAGCCATAATTTTTTTCCACAGCTTGAACAAGGATGAAGCATGAGGAAAAATATTTAAGTGGGAGAACCTCAATGTGAAAAAAATTAAAAAAAGTATATGTTGGTGTCTGAATTTTTATGTGAAAATTGATATATATTTAAAGATTTTTAAGATAAATAATGAGGAGATAAAACGTGATTCTTTATATTTTGTAATGATGACTTAAATAGTTGTCCTACTAGTTAGATAATCAGTTTAATGAAGAAATATTGAATAGTTGTTACACATTAATTTTC
>JAPFFP010000098.1:1863838-1877908 GCA_026153255.1 Solanum medicagineum
GGGACATAAGTTCAAATAACCCTATTAATGAACTAATTTAAGCCCACCAATTGCGTAAGCATATGGGCCTGAAAATACATAAGTACCAATTTATATATGAATAAAATTCACAAATAACTTCTTTCTTTTTCTTTTTCTTTTAATAATTATCTAATATTTAAAAACTTATAAATCGCCTAATTCAAATTCATGTTCATGCAAAGGACATGTTAAGAATGAAAAAGTTCTCTATCGGAAGTTTGTCTATTCTCATGTCTTAATCGGGAAACATTTGCTCGTTAATGATGAGAAAGAATTCCGTCCATCCCACCACAGATCTGGCAACTCGTCCCCTATTTATTTCTCAACAAGTCCTTCAAAAGGAAGTAAAAATTGGAAAAAGAATTCACATAATATGAAAGTTGTAACTCACGTTCCTTGTGTGGAAATTTGGTTGGTTTTGTCTTGTAGTCTTTGGAAGAATAATTCAATTATATATATATATATATATATATATATATATATAAACTCATGTTTGTACGTTACAAATCTTTATAAATAAACAACTCCTAAGTCTTAATGTTGAGTTGTACCAAATAAAAATCCTAATGTTGAGTTGTACCAAATAAAGATCTTCAATCGGCTCCTTATCCAAAAATTACATATTTTTTAAGAAATTCTTAATAACTGCTACTATAACATAAGGAGATAGACAAGAACGATCCTTAAAACAAATAATTGCAACACTCCACAAGCAAGTATATATACTCATGCATCTAGACTCGAGTTTGTTGCGCAGATAGATTTTTGATTCATGAATCAAATAGTTGAACAAAAATAGTTTGTGATGATATAATGTTGAGGTAATTCTCAAAATGGACTTTAGATGCATAACATTACTATATGTCTTACACTAAGGCAAAACAAAACAAAAGGTAGTAACTGACAGTCATTTCATACAAGTTAATTATTTGGCTAGATGACAAAGAGAAAGCATTATTCACACAAAAAAATTTACAAAAACCTAATTTACCCACAAGCTTTCCCTATTCCACCCTTGCAATTCCATCAAATACCTCTCTACACCCTCATACTTATCTATTAATGCAAATTATACCCTAGTGCATAATCCTGATACATTCCTTCATGAGTGTTCTGAAGAATATTGGAAGATGAACCCCAAGAATTCGATGATGAAGCTGTATTTGTATCAAAGTCATTGGACCACCATGCCAAATTGTCCCTTGAGCCATCATCCATCTCTTTAAAACAATCGAATTCGGAGGCTATCTGTTGATTCTCTGAATGCATATTGAGGCCTATTGACCCCTTGTTGAGAATTAGGTCATCGATCTCCAGCTGAGTAAAACCCTGAACGCCCTGACTTTGGATCTCTCTTGCATTTTCTTGCCCTACGTTCGTGTCAAGAACATTCTTTTGATTATTGTTGTTAAAGTTATCAATTGGACTACTCTTCTCCACTTGATCATTCACCTTCAGATTAGCACTAGTAAATTCATTGATCCCAACTTTTTGCCCTAGTTCATGAGCATGGCTTTCACTAGGGTTTATCGGTGCATAAAGGGGTGATTGATTCTCATTTAAGCCATTAGCTTGTAGGGTTTGGATCATTTTTTGTTGAAGAGGGGTTAACTTAGTCCAAAGTGATGGATTATTATAGAAAGAAAGAGGGTTTTGTAGGGTTTGAAGTTGCATATGAAGTTGAAGTCTTTCAAGAGCTGAATTGCTTAGGTTTTGTAATAATGGATTTTCTTCTAATCCATTTATGTCCTTAAGATCATGGCCACCATTAGCAAGCAATAATCTATTCATTTGAGATTGTTTTCTTTTTCCAAGAAGCTTCTTCTTTAGTCTAGTGTTCCAATAATTCTTGATATCATTGTCTGTTCTTCCAGGAAGTTGTGCAGCTATTATAGACCACCTAAAGTTTTCGCAAAACAAGTTTTAAACATAATCAAAAATAAGTTCGTCCCGAGATATAATATAATTAAATAATCAAAAGTATGATATCTCTAGCAGCTTAGTCAAGCTTTCAGATAAAATGATCGTCATAACCTTAAACGAGACCATGAGAAAGGAATTTGGATCATTAACAAGTGACATGAAGAAAAGGTCTATAAAAACTAATAATAATATGATCTTTTTATCAACTTAGACTTTCAAACGAGATGGTCATAGACTCAAACAAAAAGTTTTAGTATAATCAGTTAAAGATTGTTCTGAGACGTAACATAATTAAGTAAATAAAAGTTTGCTTCATCCGATAGCTTAATCACGCTTTCAGATGAGATGATCATCACAGACTTACACAAAGTTAAACCATGACGATCAAAGGTCTTAATTAAGAATTAAGAACCTTATAGAGAAGAGAGAAATTAATTCATAACAATTATCTCTTAACAACAAGGGCTAAAGGACAAAGTAATTTAGTTGGATTTCCATTATTTTTTGTTGTTATTGTTTTGTGTCTATCTATGAGAGCAAGAGAAATGAATATATTACCTGCTTCCAATACTAATATAGAGGCTGCAAATGATATTGTCTTCTTCTTCAGTAAATCCACCATGTTTAATATTTGGTCTTAAGTAATTCAACCATCTTAGCCTGCAACTCTTTCCACATCTCTTAAGCCCTACAACAACAACGTCTCAGTTAGGATTAACTTTTAGGTTTTTTAAAGCCCTTAAGTATTTCTTAAACATGATCAATCAAAGTAATCATGAAATACTCTCAATAATTGAAGTTTAAATTCTAATAAAATTCCCATGTGTCTTAACTCCTATGATCATGACAATACCAACAACTACGTCTTAGTCCCAAAACAAGTTTCAAAGTATTATTTGTAGGTATTTCTTAAGCCCTAACTTTTTAGAAAAGAAATACAATCAAATTAGTCCTACTCTCAAAATTTGAGGTAATCTTTTTATTCTAATAAGTTTACACATTCTTAAGCCCTAAACAACTACATCTTAGTGTCAAAATAAGTTTGCAAGAATTTATAGGTCTTTCTTAAGCCCTAAAAATATATTTAAAACATATTTTAAGGTATTTTTCGATCGAAACAATTGATACATAGAGAGACAAATAGAAAATTTTGATACCTATTTTTTGGGGAAGAGCAATCCAATTGTTACCAGTGCCATTTTCTTCAATATATGCCTTGAGCTTTGCATCTTCTTCTGGTGACCATGGTCCTTTTTTCACATTTGCTTTGTCACAACATGGAGCTCTCCCCATTCTTTTTTTTTTTTTTTTTGTAGCTTCTAATGAATTTTTGCTTCCAAAATTCTTTGTTAACTATTGAACAACTTGTGATAATTTTTTGTTTGAATTTTTTTGGGAAGAGAAGACTTGATTTTATAGGTAGAAAAGAGAGTAGTGATGTCATACTTTTGAAAAACCAGAAAAGTCTTCTCATTTATCTAGGGTTTATCTGTCATTTTTGAATTAGCTCACTGCTAGATATTTTTTATTAATAATATGAAAAAATACTATTGCAAATTTCTCTCAAAATACAATTTTTTCAATATATGTTATTTTATTATGTGGATGAAATTCTAAAGCTAAAATCAAGAAAGAAGGCTCCATCCTCTTAGTTTGTCGCCAACCTATGCCCCAAAATTATTAATAATTCTTCAAAAATATGATTTTTTAAAGAATAAACAGATGAAGAGGTAGAACAATATGTAGTGTCATACATGTTTAGATCAAGCTTTGTTTGTTGTAAAGAATTTGAGGGTCCAATTGAAAACACGAAAGCAATGATGGAAGTGAAATCAACCTCTTTGAAAACACTAATTCACGAACTAATAAGGGATATACGCATATCATTCTACTATGTGAAGTTTATCATAATTTAATTCTAATATCATATGAACCTGAAACCTTAAGGCGTTAGGTCATGAAAAGATTTGAGACATTATAAATCCCTTTAAATCTTCAATTTTAGAGTAAATGATTTGTTTTAGAATTGGATGAAAAATTGCTTAAACAAAAATGAAAAAGAAAAAGTGAAATAAATTGAAATGGAACGACATATTTATGTGGGTAAAACTATTTGGACTCCAACTTGATATTCTTTTTATGTCAGCCAATTTTCATATTATTTCATTTTGTGATTGAAAATATTAATAGTTAATATGCGTCATTAAAAAATATATGGGGTTTTCATGGATCAATTTTTGTTGTTTCTTTTTTCTTTTATGTGTGTTTCGTTTGTTTTGGATTTTGTTGTCATATTCTTTTCTAATCATATTTTAAATTCTTTTTTCCTTCTCAAGATAAAGGTTTAACAAAAATGATCTTTCTAAATACCCCGTAAAAATATAGGGGTAAGGTATTTGCATACATCCTATTACATTGGGCATGTTCTTGTTTTGATTGACCATTTTCCTTAGGAACCAGAGTCGGTATAGATTACAATTATACATGTAAACACTATATACAAAGACAATAGCAATATATATAGTGTACTTTTATAGGTGGAGTCCGGAAAAGTAATGCATATATGGATCTTACGGTCCTAGCTTATGAGATAGAAAGGTTCTTTTTAAAAGACTCTCTGCTAAAATAAGCATTACAAATCAGTATGCAAAGGAACACACATATTTATCTCGAACTTGATGGTTAAACTCTACTGGGGTGACGATATGACAATCAAAGTGATAATTAGCTGGCATAAGTACATTAACGGTAAACAAAAGAAAAACTGAGTGAACAGCATGCATGTATATAAAATTCGATTATAAATTAAACTCTCTTTTTCAAATAAATTGATTAGTATAAAATCAAGATGAATTATACATAATTAGATTATAATTAATCTTTTATTTTAAAAAAGGCAGTGTAAAAGACTTTAACGCATCTTAAAGTCTTGCTAATACAATAAACTAATAACATCTTATATATATCAACAAGTTAAGTCGCTAATTACGGCATTAAGGATAATTTACATAAATTATTAGTTGCTTTTAGACACCCTATTTGAGACAAGTTGGCTAGGATTTCAATCAAGATCAAGAACATGAAAGTATCTGTATAAAATTATGATTAAAGTTATATATATTGATAATACAACAATTTTTTGCATTAGTTATTAGCAGTGACAAGCCAGAATTTCAATTAAAGAGATTTATAATCTAAAAAATAAATCACGCATACAAACAAGTGGAGGTGGGTTCAACATCTACCATATATAGCACATTTAACCATCAGTTATTAAAAATGTGTCTTTTTGGTCCTTTTGTGTAGGAAATACGTTATATTTTGGACTAATTTTAGAAGTATATTACCCTTAGATAAGAGTAACAGCAAAAGTATAATAATTAAATGGTGGAACAATTGATAATTATGAAAATATGTGAACATTCACAAACAAATGGATTAATAAAGTGCACATTTCAAGTAATCGAAATTTACCGTGCTTAGTCAGATATCATAAGGATTGAAATTAATATTTACACACCATCGACGGACCAAAATTGTTATTAACCCTAAAAGAAATGTAAGGGAGAAAAACAAATGAATATATTTTTAGGAAAACAAAACAAAGCTTACATGTTACTGGTCGATAGGAGGTGACAAATATCTCATGAATTAATTAAGGTGCGTATAAAATTATCTAGATACAAATAATTATAAAGAAAATTAAAATAATCAAAGCTTTTCATTGACCTTGGTCCCTCTACTATATATATTATATTGTCCTAATAAAAACATTTTTTTAGTGTATTAAATAAATATTTTTAGAAGAAGAAAGAGGTCCAAGAACCTCACTTGCATAGAAATAACAAGAAGAAAACTAACAAAATTTCAAAAGGTGTTTTAATAAATTAATAAGCAAATTGAGTCAGATCTTTAGGAAGAAGAAAACATGTTTCTGTTTGTCTTTCTCTATAAATAAGAATCTCTCTCTCTCCATTGACACTAACATTAATCAATTTTTTCATAATACACTTGGCTTATTGAAAATAAAAATGTTATTTCTTGGGAAAAATATTTATATAACAAGATAAGTATGGTTCTCTGTTGGATATATATATATATATATATATATATATATATATATATATCAAACTTGTATAATGTGGTATTATTGGTGATAGCTTAATTGACTTTACTTTATGTACCTATATTTATAGGGATTATTACATAATTAATTAGTCGATCTGATTCACTGTTTACTTTTTCTAATATAGCTACTAAACTTTGGGTGCGCGCAGGGTAAATCTTCGCTCCTTGCAATAGTTCGTAAATCACATAGGAGAGGTAACTCGGACTAGACAAACCCGGTGCAACAGATCGACCAAGAAGGCAAATTTGCTTTCGCTGGCAAGGGGTTTTGAACTTGAGACCTCCAACATGCATAGAAGCTAAGCTCCAAGCCCAAACCACTTTTTGTTACTCATCTCATCCTAATTTAGTAATTTATAGTGGTGCATGACTGAGCATCGAGTTTAAGAATATACTTTCAAATTTTACAATATTAAAGTAGCCGTCAACCTTTATGTCACTATAAATTATTTCATTAAAGTTTAAAATCAAAAGTTTAAGACTATAGACCTTTAAAAGGAAAGTATATCATATAAATATGGTTATGAGTTCAACTGAATCTAATATTTCCAACACAAAATATGACTATGTATGGTGACAAATACCAAAACAAAAAAAAGAAGAGAAAATATATTATATTATCAATAGCTTAGTATTATTGATAATATAACAAGATAAGCATGGCGCTCTGTTGGCTAAATACCAAAAACAAATAATGTTGCATCATTTGTGTTAACTTAAATTGACTTTACTTTGTGCACCTAATTAATTAATATCTTGTTAGGGCACAATACCTTTTTAGCCTACCAAAACAACCCCACAATTTTAACTTTTTTCTACTTAATTTAATCCCTCATATAGTACAATTGATTGATTAGTTTTTTTTTATAGCTAAGTTGTGTCTTTTGACTTATGGAATCTCAATTATCATAAGTTACCTAAGGCTAAAAGGTATAGTTTTCTATAATTTTGTGAAATAAAAATGAGAAAAATCTTAATATGAATCTGCAAATAGTGTAGAATAAGAGGGTGAGTAGAGGTTTTATATATGTATATATGTGTGTATATATATAATTTGGAAAAAAGTACTTTTGAAGTTATATTAATGTACTTTTTGCATGTGTGATAAATTAGTCAGTGAGTGCAAAACAAATAATTTTCAATTTTATGTGCTATAATTTCAATTATGTTAGCTTGAATAATATTTTTATTTTTCGCTCCGTTTGAAGAAAGGAAGGATCCTAAAGAAGCGATCTTTCATTTTGTTGTTTGATCCTATTCATGGAGGTTTCATAACTATTCCAAAAATGAAAAGTTTGATTGTTGTATTTGCTAGATAATGGGGTGTTCCAATCGTAATGTAATTTTCGATTAATTTGTGGGATCTAGAATGTCCAGGGGGTAACCACCACGATCCTCTCTTCTCGAGAATCCATACATCTCTTATCAGTGTATGAAAAATATATTCTATTACCCAAACGATAGACATAGCTAAACCAGAGAGCCCCAAAATCTCACGGGATCATAGAATTAGGTACCATCACGGTGTTAAGTGTTTCGTAGTTGTTATAAACGATTTCAGTATTTGAAGTTTATGATTTAAAATCTTAACATTTTTAAAACTAATAATTCAAATTAAAGACACTAAATAAATTTCCTAAGACGAATACAAGATTCAAACCAAGGTTCTTAAATTTTGTAGAATCCGTAGAATTATATTAATAAGTTTCATATTCCTATCTGCTTAACGATGTTCATATATGAACAACGTTCATATAATAAAGTATATTATGACTATTATTTCAAGTTATATAATTAAATTATGAAACTATGATCCACCTTGATAAAGAATTAATGAAAGAGACATTAGGGAATTAATTTATATAAGTATTACAAGGTATTGTATAAAATAATATTATATGGTCTTAATTGGGGTTGACAAATATGCCCTAATATATGGACTCTTGATACACAAACTTTCAAAAATAATTAATTTTCTATACAATCTATAACCAAATATTTTTTGAAGAAGACCTATAATGACTTTTGTTTTTCTTCAACAATAATTAATCTCCAATAAATTAATACAAGTGTTGTTATCACTTCATGCACTTTTTGTAGGATAATACTATCTAAAAGAATTTTAAAAAGAAAAAAAGAAAAAGAAACAGCTTAGCATAATTTGAATGTTCCTAATCCTTCAATCTTTTAACTCATATATACCATTGTCAACCCCTCATTTTAACAAATCCATAATGAATCATATCATAATGTGGCATCCAAGGAAATTGACTTGGCCTTTATCTATTTGATGACTTTATAATTAAGTTACCATGCATATATTTGCACCAATTAACTATTTAGTATCTGAAATTCACCCACCTAATTAATCGATTTAATTCAAGTAGTGTATGATGTACATATTTCAAGGAAAATGTTATTTATCAGAAAAATTTTATTCTTTATAGCTCAAATTTAAAATCTTTAATTAATCTAAACAAATCTCATTCATTCAAGGGAGGCAAGGAGGCCCAAGGAAGTTTATCCAACCATCCTCGCCAAAACCTTACATAGTATATGGAAACTTATAATAGATATGATGAATTTTTTTAAAACTTTTTATATGTTTTATTTGTTCATAGTTAGATTTTCAAAAATGAAAATTCTGGTTCTATCGATGTTTCTAATCGTTCATTTATCTATCCCACTATTCACAAAATGTTTACATTGTTAAAAGTCAAACGAATGTGGTTTATACCTCATAAAATTGCATGATTTGTTCTTTAAATTAAATAGATTGATCTTTAATTTTTATAATTGAGTGATATAAGCTGCAACTAAAGTCATATCCAAATATATTTTCTACAATATTATGATATGAAAATATAAATTTATACTCTAAAAAAAAGTTTATTTTTTATGAGGACATAAATTAAAGATAATCACAAAATAGGGGGCAAATGACCCTTTACTTTTTTATATATTTTTTTTAAACTGTTTTACTCTTAAATATTTTTCACTTGACATGTGGCAATGTACAAGAGTTTGACTTTTTTACTGAAAAGTACAATAACGCGTATTAGGTACACAAAAAATAATATTTATTTTGCAGTTTCTTAATTTCTAGAAAATCAACAAGTAAAATTGATGATGTAATGGAATTTGACCTTTGGTTTTACTATTTATAATATTTTTTAATCTAGTTGGTCCATGCAAATATCAGGAAACAAAATAATATAGGGAAAAAAAAAAGGAAACAACAGAAGAAGGGAATTAAGTCAACTAGGTGTTTATACAAACACTAGCTTGTCTAATTAGGTTGGTTTGGTAGGTCGGGACAATAATATTTTTTTCATAAAATATCAGAAAGTCTGTGCAAATTTAGTGGTGTTAATAACTTTTATGTTTAGTTTGATGCATCTTCTTTAGGTTAGTTAAAAGGGATTATATCCTTAAACAGCTAAATAATAGGATGGGAAAAAGCACAAAAGAGAGTGAAAATAATCTGCTCTTTGGGATTAGAGCGTAACATGTGATATGTAAGAGTGGTATTGGGGTTTAGAAGAGTAGAGATAAACTGATACAAAATGAATCACCTTAAACAAGCCAGTAAAAACAACTATTAACGTTGTATTGTCCTCTTTGAACAACTATTAACGTTGTATTGTCCTCTTTTCTCAAAGTCCCCGTCTACTACTTCTCCTTCCGGAGGCCTCCATTCCCACAACCGTCTACATTTTTCATTATTATTTCTTACTTGAAACTAAGTAAAATCGGCCCCATAAATTATCATATCCTGTCAGATTCTTCAAGGAAAATATTTATACAAATAACTATATGTATAGCATGCTCAAGAGACTAAATTTGTGTATATAACATAAGGAGCCTTGTGCAACAACTTCTGTTACACTACAAAATTCATGAGTGGATAAATTTGCCCTCCATATGTTAATGTGATACAGATCGAAAGTTCATACAAGTTGAGATGTATAAAAATTATCATTTATCTATGTACAACTGCCTTAACCAGTTCCAACAGATATCTGAAACAACAAAAATCCAATATCTGGATGAACTGCAATAGCACGTTAACATATACCGAGTAGCCAACCCCGATGGTTTCTTCCAGGAAATAACTTCCTGGTCGAAGAAGATGGGTAAACGTACTAATCTGCTTCGAGATCACAGTAAAAAGGCTGCTAGAACGTCCGAGTTGCAATGACTTCATAATATAAATAGGCATATGAAGTCATCGGACGAGAAAACATATATATAAGAATGTTTATTATAGCTTGTTGGGAGACGATAACAACTTTCAAGTGAAAACACGGGATACCATTTATTTTGATCTTTCTCGGTCAATATGTAAACAATTATCTTGGAAGGAGCCAGTGTGGCAAAGTTATCATTTGACATTCATTGCCGCTGCCATAGTTCTCAATTTCTGAGAGATTTCTGAGAATGATGGCCTCTCTGCAGGATCAGGGGCCCAACAACTCTCCATTAGGGCTTTCCATTCAGGATCACACCATGTCGGAATTTGGGGACGCAGTGTATTGTTAACAATTCCTCCTATATTTCATTAAAAAAACCATGAGTAACCCTTCAAGTAACAGAGGTTTGAGGTTGTCTACATAACTGTTCCAAGAGCAGTTTGACTGTTTCAGCATACTCATAAAACATCCTGCTATATTTCTGATTAGTCTAACTCTTTCTTAATCCTTTTATTGGTGGTGGTTCCCCGAAAGTGGTGGTTTTAACGGAAGTCTCAAACTGATACAAGCAAGTAGAGGGAGATTGATTTCTCTAGCAAACAAAGTGAAAAAGAAAAAACACGTATCAAGAATGGGCACATACCTATTATTGAAGCACAATGCATATCTGCATATGGTTCATCACCAGTGAGCAACTCCCACATAACGATTCCAAAAGAATAAACATCAATCTGCATCGCAGAGAATATAACGATCACTTCATGAAAGAGCACACAGAAAGATAACTTCTACTTCTAAAGACAAAGACATTACCTTCTCTGTCACCTTGGTTTTTCCACTTAGGAGCTCTGGTGCCATCCAGGGTAAAGTACCACGAACACCTCCTGAGACTAAGGTGTGTTGTTTCACCTTTGATAGGCCAAGATCACCAATCTAAAGGTAAAGCAATGTAGTGTCAGGCACTACGTACAGATATCCGATACAGTATGAGAGCTACAGCTTTACTGAACTCAACAAATCTAAATGCCTTTTTAGCTTCAGATAATGATACTGAAATAGGTTCTTGTAGGTTAGTAGATAGCTGGCTGCAGTCTTGCTTATCTTTCCATACTAGCAGCCATAGCATTTCTCTTGTAGGTTCTTGTTCGTTTGATTTCTATTAATACTAGCAGCAGTATTATTTTGTTGTAGTTATTGTTCCTTTTTTAGTATGCTTTGTCATCATGCCTTGTGTAGTATTCTGCCTTGGTTTTTTCACTCCTGTTATTTTCTTGAGCCGAGGATCTATTGGAAACAACCTCTGTACCTCCCAAGTTAGGATGTAATGACTGTGTACACTTGTGGGAGTACACTGTGCATGTTGGTGTCGTATAATGATATTGAAATACCTAAACAACTAGGCCGTGGTGCTCAAGGATATTGCCTATCAAATACGAGTATATACCCAAAACTACAAGAAAACATAAATATTCATCATACCTTGCAAACGGGTCGATGTGGATCCCGCATATTTACCAACAGATTTTCACATTTTAGATCAAAATGAACAATGTTTTTCCCATGCAGATACTCCATACCAAAAGCAGTATCCATGGCAATAATAAGCCTTTTACGACGATCAATAGTCCTGTTGAATAAATAGTAATCAAAGATATGTTGGGGTTTTGGACTACCTAGAAATATTGATAATGTCCTTTAAATGAACAGACGTAGGAAAACAATGAAATCCAACTCATACATATACCTTCTCAATATCTGAAAAGCAAAATATACCTGTCCTTTTTCTGTAAAAACTGTTTCAATGATCCGTTGACCATGAATTCTGTAACAGTTGCTAAAGATCCATCTGGGCCATCACGAACTACACCGTAAAAAGAAACCACATTTGGATGGTGCAGTGAACTCAATGTCAGAGCTTCCCTCCAGAAATCTGTAATCTAATGAACAGAAAAAGGGCCTAAGAACAGCCATAAAACAGAGAGTAATTCTGTAGAATAAAGACAGAATGAAACAAAGAGGCACTATAAGCAAAGGGTAGCTTCAAATCAATGTTCACCATTACAACTCAAGGTCACAAGTGGTAATATAAATTTTTTGAAACTGGAGAAGTGGTAATATAAATGCTTGACCACACTTGGCCAGTGTCACTTGTGTCCCACTTTTCAACTTTTTCCTCTTATTTTCTTCCTAATTTGGGTAGAAAATAGCTAAAGAAGTATTAATTAGAAGGTGTACAGATGAGGCTGACTTGATCGTGAAAACCGACAATATCAACCTAGTACTGGGATACAGTAAGAACGTCGAGAAAATATGATGAGTTTAAAGGCATCAGCCTCGAAAGCCCTACATTCCAGATAACAATTACTAAAATGGCTTATTCTTCCACGTCTTTATTTAGGATAATAATGGATATTTATTTTTTTTACTGTGTGGACATTCAAAATAAATATAATATAAAATAACGGTCATCTTAAAGCATGCTTACATTGAAAAAGAAAACTGATGCCAACAAGAAAAGTATCATAGCTCAGTGTAATATAGGGCGACAGTCGGAAACAGTGGTACCTACTACATATTGATATAGTTCACAGAACAGGAACTTGTCACAGTTCACTGCCTAAGCCAAAATTTGACTCACTTGGGGGAATATTCTTTAGCTCAGACATCAGTGTGCTTTACGACATCCGAGTCAAAGTTTAATTTCTTAAAATACAGCTAATTAGAAAATTATAGTAAAATTAGTTTTGTCTCACAACTCGTAGTAACCTTAGCTATTTTTACAGGCGTTTCATCCACCCTTAACAGAACTTTACTGCCTATTCTGAAATATTACTACTCCTTAGTAGTTCTTGAGCGAGCATCCTATCACCCGGAAACAAGTGCTATATCTAGTCCAACAACTGTATTCCACCACATATGTAATATTATGAACAGGCAAGTTAAGCATGATTGTTCATCAGACTTGGTATGATGTAATCATATCACAGTGGATGATTCTTCAACATTTACAAAGACCAGTTCTTATGTGTAAATAAATACTCAGAATATATGCTATAAGAGACATCGTGTGTTAGATTTCATGGTAATGCTTGCATGATATGGAGGAAGAGGAAACAATAGCAAGAAACAAAGGGAAATTTTTCCTAAGACCCTACAAATGGAGCAAAAGGACATATTTTTGCCTTCAGAATAAGAGGTGCCGACAAATGAACTGGATATTAAAACTCACTATGATTACATCTAGAATCTCCTTAGAGATAGTTTCTTATTTATCAAGCCAGTACCAAATTGAAAAGTTAAATCAAGTCGATCTTGACTTTAAGAATCGGATGATTCAAAAGGGTATCATACTGAAAATTTCCTGAACGAACCAAACAGAAAAACAAGTGATCATCCACCAAGCTTGCAAAGTTACAGACCAGAAGTTTTGAGAGAATAATAGAAAAAAGAATGTACGGATTTAAGGACATACCAGACGTTCTCTATCAGATGGCCTACCAGAAAAGCAGCTGGCTTTGATTCTCTTTATGGCAACATCTGACCCCCTCCACTTTCCATGAAAAACTGATCCATATGTGCCAGAACCCAACTCCCGGATCTCCTCGAGATCTTCATTCTTGATTGTCTATACCAAAGCAACATGCATATAGTTTTACTCCAATAAGATGTATGAAACAAACAAACAAACAAACAAACAAAAAAAAAAAAAAAAAAAAAAAAAAAAAAAAAAAAAACAAAAAAAAAATACAGAAAAAAAAAAAAAAACACAAAAAAAAAAAAAAAAAAAGTTTTCCCAACAATCCCC
>JAPFFP010000098.1:1882030-1909257 GCA_026153255.1 Solanum medicagineum
AAGTAGAGGGACACTTGGCAATATTTGAGTACGTGAAATCGGGGCATCAATTTATCGACTTCGGTATATACTCCTCACTAAATTTGTATAATATGTGTGTGATGAAGGAATAAACGCGATCGTTTGGAGTTCGAACTCCTTATATTAAAAATGTGATTGAGATAATCAATTTATAATAATTAGTTTGTAGCATTAAGTTTCTAACTTTTTTTTGTGATGAAGGAGTAAATGTGCTCCTTAGAAATTTTGAGTTCGAGGTATGTAAGACTCAAAGGATGAGTTTATAACAATTCGCTTATAGCACTAATAATTTTTTTTAGTTTTAATTTGTATGATATGATTTGATTTGCTACGAATTCTAAAAAAGATTGAAATTTATGATCTAAAAGAAGTTTTATATGGTTATAGATTATTTCATTAAAGGTAAAATAGATATTTTAAGGTTAAATTATTACTCTCTTCGTCTCTTTTTAGTTGTCATATTACGTTTTTCAAAAGTCAATTTGACTAATCTTTAAAGCTAAATTAAATTGTAATTTTTTTCTTATCAATATAATGAAAAAATACATCTTAAAATATTTATCAAAGTTTATATAATTTGATTCTTAGTGAGAAATTATGACAATTAAAAAATGATATGAGGAGTGTTATAAAAATGTATCATTTTTTTTAAACTGACTAAAAAGGAAAGTGAATCATATAAATACGCTTTAGAATAGAGGAAGTAGGTACTGGGCATTTTGAGTGTATAAGTATTTCTTTTTACTAAAATTTCACTTATTATAATCGTTTTGTCCATTGAATAATTAGATTAGTTAAAGTTTCAATATAAAAAAGTGAAATTTTAATATAAATATTGTATATTGGATGAAAATTTCCATTATATATATGTGATAAAGGAATAAATACGATGAAGGAGTAGATAGGGTTTGAATTTTAAATTTTAAGTGTTAAAATCTTTATTTTAGGATCATTTAATTTTAAATGACTTTATATAGAAAATAATTAAAATCTTAATATGAATATCGAATATTAAATTAAAACTTTATTGAAAATTATTGAATATTGGACCGAGAAATTAAAGAAAGGGGGTAAACTAATATATGCACTATGGATGGTCAAAAATTAAATTTGGTGAATATCTTTTATAACTTTTTTTAGAGAATTTTCTTTAAGAAAGTACATCAAAAGGTGTCTTCAATTAGGTACTATTTTTTGAAAAAAAAAAAGTGCTTCAAACAAACATTTAGCTTTCTTTCTTTTTGAGGAATATTAGCATTTTTAATCCTTCAAATATTAATGAATTCATTTCTTGATCCTTGTTATTTTTATGAAGCTTGTAACGCTTATGATGAAAGATGGGTTGATGAGGATAGTTGAAGTAAAATTGACAGGTTTTTAGATTGAAAAGTTTCTAAAAATAAGATTCATATAATATCTTAAGAGAATTCTAAGTTGAAATCGGAGAAGAATGTGAACAACTTTATAAGATTTAATTAAAATCATATAATATGTGTTTTTAAATTTCGATACTCGAAAGACAAATTCTTATGACTATAAAGCAAATAATAATGAAAATTTTCATCTATAATATTTTTTTACTGTCAAATGTTCATACTTCAACTTTTCTTAATTTTTTTAATCAACTTTTTATCAAAACAAATTGAGTACTGAGCCAAAGCAATTTTGTTAATAATTTTGTTTTCCTGAAAAAGACAGTTACGCATTTGATCGTTGTATCAAAAATATTTAGGTTTTTTATATTTTTTTATGAGCAACTATTTTTATTAATTTTTAAATTTAAAAATGCTAACTAAATTCGAATAATGCCCGGACATTCCAAATGAAAAAACTTTAATTATTGAAGTATGTATTATCATTTATGTGACATGTTTGTCAAAAGTGATTCCTTTGATGCATCATTTCGATCCTTTATGAAATGTGTTTTGTGCTTTTGTGCCTACCATATTAAGAGCATATGATTCCTCCTACCTAGTGTCTTGATATCCCATTTCGAATATATTATTCATCATTTTGATATATCGCGATTGATTTCATATATTATACACTTATTTAGATATATCATTCAACGTTCTGATATATCACATTTTGATACATTATTTTTATTGATACAAGATACGCCTAGTCCGATACATCGCATTCAAATACATAGTGTTTTGATATATTGTGTAAGAGCGATGCATTCGAGAATAGACGAGAGTTGAGATTTTTGTAATTTTTTCAAATGGTATGAAATTTTAAAGAATATAGTAAAAAAAAAAATTGTGTATTTAGGTTTTCTCTTTAATCTTTATACTGTTAAATATATCACTGACTTTTATCAACATATTGAATTTTAAAAAATCTTACACCATAAAAATAATATGTGACTTAAAAAAGTTACTTCTTTCATTTTTTACGTACCCTGAACTAACACAAAATTTCAAAAAAATAAAAATAAAAATTCTTCATTTGTTCAAAGTGATCTAATACCATTTTATAATTGATCGAGTAAAAGACGAATTGAAACTTTTCTTTTTCGTTTGGATCGGGTCTAGAGGCATAACTAAAAAGGGGGTGAGATAATAATTTTTAAAAGTCATGTGATATTTCTGAAATTAAAAAATCAATATTATAATTTTTTTTAATTATATATATATGCACCACTCTTCTAATAATGAATATATCTGTTCTAAATAACAAAATTGAGTATCTTGGTCCTTTTTTTTTAAAAAAAAAAATCAATGTCAATCTAGCTACATTTAATTTATAATATATATATATCCTTTAATTCTCATATTAAAGATAAATATAATATAATTAATGCATGATCAGCAACATTCATATAAAATCACATATCTTATAAGGCACCCAAAAACATAAATTGAGACTAAACAAGTTAATGAAAAATTATGGCAAATACTTTTTCATTTATGAAATTAATGGTGCTACTAGTTTTTTTGATGTATAATTCACAACTAGTATGTTGTGAGTTGGATTACAAATGTTTTGAAAAGTGTATTCTTAGATGTTCTAATCCTAATTGTTGGGCTAATTGTATAGAATTATGTAGGCATCCTTCTTTCTCTGCTTCTTCATCCTTAATGAATTATTATTGCAATTTTGGTTGTTCAATTTACGAGTGTGCAAGTTTAATTGAAGGTACATTCTTTCTTCCTTTTTGTTTTTGTCGACCTATCGTGATCTGTTCTATTAAGAAATTCATTATATGTATACATATTTTTACAATAAAAAATTTGTATATTAATTCAAGATAGTTATGAAAATAGTATGTACTAGCTCGAAACATCAAATAGTTATGAGAATCATAGGGTCATTTCCGTCTATTCAATTATAATTGATTATTACTCATATGAGATTATTTTTTTTCTAGGTTAATTATATCTTGTCTTTGTTATTGTTATTTTTTTTCTCTAATTTTATTACTAACATATTTATTGTATGAATTTATTTGTTTTTGCAGATGAAAAACAATGGAGAGGTTGCCTGAATAATTGTTTTAACAATGATTGCAAAAATTAGAGCTTAGAGGATATATAGTCTTCAAAGTTTTAATTGTTTGATGAATGATAGTTTTGTAAAATTAAAATATAAATTTATGAAATTATTATCAATATTTTACCAGTAGATGTTTTCTTGATACTATATTTGAATCAATATTTATGATTTTTTTTCTTTACTAAAGGAAATTAATTAGTCAAATAAGTAGGTATTGGATATATTTATTTATTTATTTATTTGGAAAAAAGAAGTTAATGTAATATTCTTTTTAGCAAACAAATCTGATTATGTAAATAAATTCAGATAAGTCAAAATTGCAAAAGCAATTTTAATGCCACCAAAGTGAAGTACAATTATTAAAACACGAAGTACAACGCATATATGCATAATTCACATATTGTAACTAGTTAAACATAAGATTTATAAATTGCAATATATAATATATGTGTGTGTTTTTATGTAAGGAGTACCATCAGTTCATCAAATCACAAAACATTAAATTAATCCCCCCAAAAAAATATGGCTAAAAAGAATGAGATTATTCCATTGATTACAATTATGGTGATGTTAATATTGATGTCTAATTCAAAATTAGTATATTGTAAATTGGATGAATATTGTTTTAAGGAGTGGATGCCAATGTCACCAACCTGATTGTTATATAGTTTGTGATGATCCTCCAATATTAATGAATTATTGCAATTTTAGTTGTTCAATTAACAAATGTGCAACTTTAATCAAAGGTACATTCTTTCCTCTAACTTTTTTTAGGGCTAGTCCCATCGAAAACAGATTTTTATCTCCAGCAATAATAATGATATGTTCTACATATATCTTATTCATCTTAAATTTTATTTTATGAAATTACACAAATTAAGATACTGATATTGTTTTAGGGTTTTTAAATGCTTTTTTTACACCACAAGATTGATTAAGAATTAACTGAATGCTTAAGCTACGATCAGGAGATCGATAAGTCGATCTGTTAAAATATTTGTTCAGCAATATGGTCCTTCTTTGGGAGATCAAATTTGTGTCGAAAAGTTTTAATTTAGGGGGTCAAGTGTTCATCACCAAAAAAGACTTCATTCTCATAATTCAAACCTAAGATTTCTGATTAGGAATAAAAGAAATTGTTACATTAGTACACAAAATATAAGAATATTTATAATAATAAAAGAAATTATATTAGATATTCTTGGAGTCATGTGGTGCTTTTCGCACTAGACCATAAAAATAAATATAACAAATTGGTACACAAAATATAAGAATATGTTCTTTATATGATACTTCTTCCGTTCTAATTTAATTATTAAAAATTTTCTAATTTAATTTTTTTACTTTTATTTATTATTTTTGACAAATTAAAGTATAAAAAAAAATTCTTATTATATTCTCAATTTATTATCACTAAATTAATGATTTTTGAAATTTATAGTAAATAAATATATTTGGGATCCTATCAATTAATAGAAATAAAATAATAAATTTATTATATCAATAACTATTTTCTTAATAGATATCAAGTCAAAATTTGACAACTAACATATTTATTTTTATATATTTATATTTATTTGCAGATGACAAACAATGGAAAGGTTGCATAAATGATTGTGTCAACAATGACATCAAAGCTTTATAAATGATAATAGTCTTCAAAGCTTTATTTTATGATTTTAATTTTGTAAAACAAAAGCTAATCTATGAAATAATTTCCATAATTTAAATAATACATGTTTTTCTAAAAAAAACTAAGAAAATGTTGAAGTGGCATTTTGTAGTTAGAAAACTGTTATAAATAAACATTTTAATTAAATCATGATTATTTATAATGTTAAATTGATTAAAATAACTTCCTATGAAGTATAATTCAAAATTAGTCAAATAAATAGTAAATGCTTCTTGAAAATAAATTGAATGTAATATCCTCCTTAGCAAAATTAGACAAACTAATTGATTATGTAAATCCAAATATTGCAATATAAATAATCTCTATGCATAAGAAGCACCATCAGATCCTCAAACCACAAAATAAGTTAATCAAAAATAAAATATGGCTAAAAAGATTGAAAT
This sequence comes from Solanum medicagineum, assembly GCA_026153255.1. Lineage (NCBI taxonomy): Eukaryota > Viridiplantae > Streptophyta > Magnoliopsida > Solanales > Solanaceae > Solanum > Solanum medicagineum. The sequence continues at coordinate 1,887,626 of JAPFFP010000098.1, forward strand.
TATTTCACTAATTACAACTATGGTGATGCTAATTTTGATCTCTAATTCAAAATTAGTATATTGTAAATTGGATGAAAATTGTTTTAAGGAGTGTGTTAGAGGTTGTCAAAATCAAAAACCTGATTGTGATTTAGTTTGTTATAAAGAATGTAATGATTCTCCAATGAATTATTGCAATTTTGGTTCAATTCACAAATGTGCAAGTTTAATCAAAGGTGCATTTCTCTTTTCAATTATTTTTTAGGACTTTTGGATTAATGATTATTGATTTTATGATTCGTTGTAAATATTTCTTTTATCATATACATGGTAGGAGTAGATCGATAAAATAATTAGATCTGTTCACGCCAATTCTGTAACTTTATTCTAACTTTTCTTTTTTAAAAAGGAGACTATAAATTTTGAGACATTGATTATGGTCTATTAAAAAATTTGAGTCATGTCGTGTTTTTCACTTGCAAGATTGATTGACAAGAATAAACGCGACATTAGGGAATAGGGGATCAATTTTATGTTGGCTTATTACAAAACATAAAATATTTTTGTATAGTAATTTTTTTCCTTTTATTTTTTTAATTTGATGTCTAATATTTCAGTAGGGATATGTTGATTAATTCGAATTATGCTGAAAAATTTTATTTTTGAGGGTAATTGTTCCTTATCATCAAAGACAACTCTATTTTGATCACGACTCAAATCTAAAATTTCTGATTAAATGAGCGATTATTTATCACTCTATCATAACTATGAATAGTTAAGATCATTCTTTTTTCATCTTCTTTTGTTGTTGATTTTATAGCCTATTATAAATGTCCTTAAAATCCTATTACCTATACATAATGTTTTCACAGAAAATCGATCAAATTTAGTTCAACGGATCGATAAATAAAACAAAGACATACTTTTTTATAGAAAAATAATTTCTATATATTCAGTTTGTAACTGATCGTATGAGATTACTTCCTCTTTATCACATCTTTTTTATTATTATTTAATTTTCTGCAAATTTACTACTAACATATTTATTTATGTATTTATTTGCTTTTGCAGATGACAATCAATGGAAAGGCTGCATGGATGATTGGTCCAACAATTACTGCAAAAATTAGAGCTTAGTGAATATAATCTTCAAAGCTTTATTTTATGATTTTAATTTTGTAAAACAAAATCTAATCTATGAATTATTGTCACCATTTTGAATTGTGCATGTTCTTCTTGACTCTATATTTAGAGATTAACATTCACAGTTTATAAAAGAAATTAAGAAAATACTATAATCAAATGAAAAGTTTAATTAAACCATGATTCATTGATTCTTGACTCTATAATAGATTTATTGCTCTTACAAATAGTCAACTTCTTAAATATAAATATATCTTTTAATTTCCATAAATATGATACATAACAAATATGTCAATTATTTTAAATATATTTAATTGAATTTCCATATAATAAGTTAGTGGTAATTAATGCAAGGATACTAGCAACAATTATACAAGTCAAACATGATGTCTTAAATCTATATATGTTATAAGTAACACCCAAATATGTTATATATGATCCGTTATGAATATTGTTTAGTTATATATATGATGATCTTTTTGTAAATGATTGATAAGTAAAATGTATCATGAGATTGTTTCTTTTAGTTAAATTATAATTGATCATAGAAGATCATTTTTTTTTCTTGAAATTAATGTGTGGCATGTGCTTCTTTTTTTTTCTTGATTGTGTAGATCTTAAAGAATTGCAATATTTAGGGAGATTATGTTTTATGACTAATTATACATTTTCTTTGTCTATAGTATTAGGCAAGGGATTGCAAGAATTTAGTAGTTTTTGTTTAAATTTTGTATTTATATTAGAAATTAATAAATATTTAGCTTGAAATTTAGTTTGTTGGTCTGATTATTATAAATTTACTTGTTTAAATACTATATGTCAGGCATTAAATGATTGTCTTTTTATTTCTCTTGCAATTAATGAACCTTTTCACTATTGTTTAAAGATTCTTTTTGAAAAAAATTAAATTTTTTAAGAAAATCAGTAAACCAAGGTATATAGTCTAGACGGATAATTTTTGAAGGGTTATATTTACACAATTTATAAAAAAATTGGGACAAAATCTAATTATTGGCCTAAATTAGGACCTTTTGCACAATCAATAATTAATCTGATATCGTTATATAAATTCATAAACTTCAAATTCAGATCCTTCTATATATTGATGAGTCATTTTCGTCTATTCAAATCGTAATGGTCATAATTCGAGACCCTTTTTTTCCTTGGCTAGCCAATGGTGACTTTTTTAAAAAATTATTATGAGTTCCTTTTATCAAATTCACTAACATATTTATTTTGTACAGATGATCAACAATGGAAAAGTTGCATGAAGGATTGTTTCGGCGATTATTGCAAAATTAGAGTTTAGAAAACAAATAAGAATATTAATTAACTAAAATTAATTAATGTGATATCATTAATTAATGTGTCAACGAAAAACTACTCTTATATCATCCTTTGTCATCATTTCTATATTAAAGAATATATATATATATAGAGTTGCTTTTCTTGAATCTCTATTTAGATTAATGAGGAGATATAATTTTTCCTCAATTTAAGTAGGTGTTGATTTTGTTTATATCATTTTGAACTCATAAAAGTCAAATTATGAATTCTTATCTAATTAGTGAAACAGACAACCAAATCAAAATTAATTCTCTATTTCCAAGAACTCAAAGCCAAAAGATAGCTGACAAATGTATAATATATGATAGTTAATATACAATACATGTATTTTTAGCTGATCGATCAAATATGTAACTTCCCCTAAAAATAACTTAGTCATAAATGGCAAATAAACAAAATTTTAACAAATTCCACTCTTTAAGTTCTTTTCTTCTTTGTTTCCAATAAGAGGCCCTCTTCAATTTTTTTAAGTCTATTCACTACATCTTTCATATTTACCCTCTCTTCTTGTCTTTCTTTTGTACATTCCAAAGCCAACTCCATCATACTATATATGCAAATCTCATGATTTTCCCCAAGGCAAATATTTTCATCAACAATTGTCTTCAAAGAACTTGGAAATGATTCACTTACCCATTGCCTCAAGTTAATGTTTTCATTGAAAAATTCATTTGTTGGCCTTCTTCTTGTCAATGTCTCTATTAACATTATGCCATAGCTATAAACATCACCACTCGTGGACACTATTCCCTCCGAGCCATACTCTAAAAACACATGAAAGGAAAAGCAAATTAATATGTTATAACGAGTCAAACGTAGTGATAGTGTAAAAGTTTTTATACTGTCAGTACATATAAGTTAAATTCAATTAATTCTACCTAAGACTATAAGGCGTGGTTCAAGACTTAGATTCTCATAGTGAGGCATCGTAAGTAGCTGCTAAAGTCACCTTAATGGACTAATATTCTATTTTTCAGAGAAAAGAATGATGGAAAATACGTCATATATGATAAAAGATTAGCCAAAGAGAGAATTGTTTACCTGGTGCAATGTAGCCAATTGTGCCTAATGTGTTAGTTTGTGCCATGGACTTGCTTTGAGCTAAGATCTTTGAAATGCCAAAATCACTAACATGTGCCACCATGTCACCATCTAATAAAATATTTTCAGGCTTCAAGTCACAATGGACTATAGGTGTATCATAACCATAGTGAAGATATTCCAATGCCATTGCAACATCAAGCATTATGCTAACTGTTTGTAACATGTCCAAGACTTGATGTTCCTTCCCATATAACCAATTGTCAAGGCTTCCATTAGGCATATACTCGAGAACGATGGCTCTCACGTATTGATTGGAGCATGTAGTGATCACCTTGACAAGATTTCTATGTTTAATGCTTCTCATCACTTGACATTCGGTGTCAAACCTCTTGCATCCTTCCTCATTTTCCAAATTTAGAACCTTTATCGCGACCATAGTTCCATTAGCCAATATGCCCTTGTAAACATAACCAGAACCTCCTGAACCAATCATGTTAGAGACATTGAAGCTATCTGTTGCTTGTTGAAGCTCGCGGTATGATATCAACTGGTGTGTTGTGATTTCTGTTAACTCTTCATGGTCTTGAAGTTTCGTTCTTCTTGATCTTCGTTTAATCCACAGGAACAGAACAACAAATATGAGGAACAATGATGCAGTCACAGGAATGACAACTGCTAGCACATGTTTCCTTGACTTTGATCTTTTTGTTGCACTACATTGAGAAACTTCTGATATAGGTTTTCCACATAAACCTCTGTTTCCAACAAAAGATTGAGGTGAAGATCTTGAAAACACACCACTAGTTGGTATTTCACCTTCTAAATGGTTGTAGGAGAGATTGATTTCTTTAAGAAACTGAAGTTTTTCTAAGGACTTTGGGATGTTGCCTGATAATTCATTTGAAGACAAATCCAAGAACTCCAAGCCTAACAAATTGCCAAATGATGATGGAATTGCACTCCGAAACGAGTTGTTTGACAGTGAAAGATAAGTCAGGCTTATGAGGTCTCCAAATTCACTTGGAATCACACCAGAAAGTTGGTTGCTTGAAAGATCTATACCTTCAATACCTTGCAATTTTCCAATGTCAAGTGGAAGTTCCCCTTGGATTGAATTTCGTGTCATGTTTAGAAAAATCAGGCTGTCCATTTCCCATAGACTTTTAGGTAGGCCTGAGGTGAACTTATTGACACCAAATGAAAGCCTTTGTAGCCTTGTGAGTTTTCCAATGCAACTCGGAATAGCCCCAGAGAGCTCATTTTCATGTAGAAATGCGTCTCCCAGATATACCAAGTCACATATCTCCTCTGGAATTGAACCTTGTAGTTTGTTTTTGCTTAGATAAAGTTTCTGAAGTTGCTTTAACTCGCCAATCTCTGGTGGAATGGTTCCTGTCAATTGGTTATCGCTCAAGACAAGCGATAACATGTTGCTCATGTTGCCTATTCCTCTTGGAATTTGTCCATTGATCTGACCATTCTCTATGTTGAACATTTCTATAGTAGACGAAAGATTGCTAACCGAATCAGGCAAGACTCCATTCAAGGGGTTGTTAGCCAATATCAGAAATTGCAGCATCCTACCATCCACCAACGAATTCAAGAATCCAAGCTCTTGTTGTCCTGGTTCATTTGTAAGCTGATTGCCACCAAGATTCAAGAACTCGAGCTGGCGTAGATTTCCCAAATTACTCGGCACTATGCCTGAGAAAAAGTTATAGGACAACTCCAGCTCAATAAGGTTGGAAGCATTTGCTATGTACAATGGGATCTCTCCTTCAAGTTGATTATCTGGCAAGAAAATTCCTTTAAGGTTTGGAAGTTGAAGTCCAAGAGTGGTCGGAATTCGCCCTGAGAGATCGTTATCAGTGAAAGCAATGTACTCCAAAGAAGACATGTTGAATATAGATTCTGGTATTTCACCAGTTAGATTATTGAAATCAAATCCCAACATCTTCAAGTTTGGTAAATTTCCCAATTCTTGAGGAATTGTACCACCTATGTGGTTGTTCACACAACCAAGGAATTCCAAGGTGGAAATATTTGCCAATGAAAGTGGAATTGTACCACTTATTGCATTTTGAGTCGCATAAAAATCCTCCAGTCTTGTTAAACAACCAATATTTCTTGGAATTTGACCTGTTAAATTGTTGTAAGACAGAACAAGAGTTCTTAGCTCACTGAATTGGCATAGTCTTGAGGGAATCTCGCCGATGATTTGATTATAACTAAGGTCTATAACTTCAAGATTCATCAGACCCTTTGCTTCATTAACCAAGAATGAACCAGAAAGACTATTGTTAGCCAAATACACAGCACGTAACGACAATATGCTGAAGATTGATGAAGGAATTGAACCTGAAAGCTGATTATGTGACAAATCCAACCCTACAAGTTGGCTTAGATTTCCAATCTCAGGTGGAATTTTACCACTAAATCTGTTTCCATCTAACCTCAGTCTCTCCAACTTAGTCATGTTACCAACAAAAGGATGAATGGTACCATTTAGATCATTTTCAGCAAGATTCAAGATTCTAAGTTGTGATGAATTGTACCTCAAATTCTTGAATAGGCTTTGAGGAACAGTTCCTTCCAGCCGATTGTTGTGAACATCAATGATTTCTAAAAGAGGCAAATTTCCAAGTTCATAAGGAAGAGTTCCATGAAAAATGTTGTTACTAAAATTAAGCATAGTAAGCAAGGATAAGTTGGCTATTGATGGTGAAATTTTGCCTTCAAGATTCATGTTTGGGAGATTTAAAGCTATGACCCTTTGGTTTTGTGGACTGCAACTGACACCAAACCAAGAACAAAATGAAGTATTTGTGGTCCAATTCTTGGAAAGGAAAGAAGAGTTATTTGTGATGAGTTGCTTAAAAGATAACAAAGCTTCCATGTCTGTCTCATTTGTGGAAGTTGCATATAGGGAAAAGAGAGATTGTCGCAAGACTAATAGAACAAGGAAAAGAACATAGCTTTTCTCCATCTCTTTTTGCTCTGTCTTCTCAAATGGCTTGTGTCTCTTTGGATACAGTTATTTCAATTTATGTAATAATCAAGCTATTTATTGATAGTTAGCCATACTTGTTATGTTCTCTTTTCAACTTTTTTTCTAATGTTAGTTTAGAGTTTGTGAGGTGTTCATTTTTGACTAAAGATTATAACTTTATGATTTCATACTCCTATTTCAGTGTGGACATTAATCAGTCAAATGCATGAACACAAAATTCAAGATGGTAAAAATGGGGTAGATGTCAATATTACTGTATTTTTACACATTAGAAATTCCAATTCTTGACTCTTAAATTCCTAATTTAATGCATTAATTAGTAAAGGAGAAAAATACACCCAACTTCCAACAAACATGACATTGACATAAGTTTGTAGATAAAATAAAATAAAGAGACCAAATGTTATTAATAAGTCAATGCAACCATTTCAAAAGTACAAGTTATATACACCATCGACTTAAAAAGAAGAGTCAAACTAGAAATGGAAGATCCCTAATATGACATGAACAAGTCAAAACAAAATTCAACTGTACATACAATAGTTGAATAAGTGATACAATTTCAAATGCCTTTTTATACACTACATGATGTAATTCAAAGAAATGCAGGAGGAACAGGAGGGGGGCAGGGAACTGGTGTCGCGTTTTCCTTCGTTCCTTGATGACACGGTTGTAGCAATTCGTATACCAAAAGGTGCGACAACAATGAGGGAAAAACCTCATGACAGAGCCTCAGCCATAAGTGAACGATGCTTCTGTTGCTGCTCATAAAGGTCGCGGTAGATGCTGTATTTGGCATCGTGGTACTTCTTCACTTTGACGTCTTTAGATGGATGGACAACCTGCCATCAACCGCATGAGAAACCATAAGAACAATAAGGCACAATGGACCATAATGGGAAAGACGTTTTTCGAAGAGGTAGCAGCCAAGTTTAGTTCCATCATGGAAGATAATATAAAATTACTAGTATTTGGTGTATGGCGTCAGGAGCGGTGGCAGTGGAGGAGAAAAGACAGTATGTCTTTCCATTAGGTTGTCGCGAAGAAGCAAACACAAGATCGAAGACAGCCTCTCTAAGCAAGTAACATGGAAGTGCAGTAAAAGACTCCGTGGAACATTTAATCTGTTTTCCCGACAAGATATAAACACAAGAAATTTTATTTTCTATGATTTTCTGCATCAGGATTTGGATGGTGCAGTTCCTACGAGAGATAATTTTACCGAGATCGACCAACCACAGAGAGGTAATTTACGAGACAATGAACTTTAAAAGTTAAAAATGCTAAGCATGAGCAGTTTGCAAGAGAAAGAGAGAATGGACAATAAATAAATGAGTGGTTTTAAAAGTAAAAAGGAATGCAACAGCTAGTGCCCAGCTTCTGTTGCAAAAGGTTCCTCTTATAGTGCGAAAAGAACATAGGGTAAACAGTTGGACACCTGACCAGCTGCGTTCATTGCCTTCATGGCGTCACGAACAGTAGGATATTTCTTTGAAGCAACAGCACCAAGAATAGCAGACCCCAATAACACAGATTCATTTTCTCGGGGGAGAATGATAGGGTAACCTGCAGAAGTTATAATACAGCTTGGAATTGATTAATATGTCCATATACAGAAAAATCTAGGTTTATTCAGTACCAATGTCGAAGGCTTCACATAGATTCTGAAAGATACTAAATTTAAATCCATAGAAGTCTAGCAATTGGGAAGCTCAAGGGAAAATTTAGGATCTACCATCATCCGTAGAAGTCTAGCACTTCCTAACTTGTTGTTTCAGGTTATTTCCTTCTGTAGAGGTGACCAAGTTGTTGCAGTGTAGAGGTGAGTACCCCCACCAGTCACAGGGGTGAGCAGGGTTCGACCACAGGCAATGGAGAGTTGTTATTTAGTCAACCCAACTTGATTGAGACTGAGGGATAGTCGTTGTTGTAGTGTTCTAGAGGAGATCCAGCAAGAATATTATGCAAGCTTCGATTTTTTGCTCTGATATCAACAATGAGGATATTAAGCAAGCTTTGTTTACTTTTGCCGGCGTCAGCAAGGACGGGAGGACAATGAATTTTACAAGTATAGCTAAACCATGGTCCTCTTCTAAGGACTGAAAACTAATACCCAGAAGCTCGATTAGTGCAAGATGCTATACTAGACCAAAATGCCAGCTAGCAGCTCCCGGACCACTGGGTAACGGAATGACATTTTGCTTTGGTTTAAATTTGCTTCAACTGACTAACTGATTGGGAATGTTGTGTGAGACACAATCTACTACCTAATCTATTTCTTTCAAATGCCCCACTAGAAACAGATCATAATTTCAGTTTATAATACCTCATGAGTTAATGAAACTATTGTAATAAATTTTAATTCTCTCATCAAACGTGTGCAACGTATTTTGCAGAGACTAAATGCATTACATATTTATCCACTTCATGTATGTCACTCCTCGCTGATAAACATCATAAAAAGGGAATGAGAGAGAGAGATCAAGAGACCAGTAATATCCGCATGCTCTTGAACAAATATACGATTCTTTGCAAGCCCACCACAAGCAAGTAGTGTGTCAATCTGAACAAAAAGAAACAATACAAGGAAGAAGATCATTTTAAGCAATGCAGTACATATTGTTTCAGGTATCAAAATGGAACGCACATACACATCATGATAAAAGCTCTCAGCATAGAAAAGCAACAAATAGAAGATCAAACTGATGTTGGTAGTTGAGCGTTGTTTATGCTTTCCTCTGGGATAGGTTTGTATGGTAGTTTGGAGCACTGTATCTGCATCTCCTTTCCTATCAGTAGTATCAGTATTATTCTTGTAGTTTCTTGGTCTTCAATTTCTGTTATTATTTGTTGTTCCATGTACTTCGGTTATCATATTATTTAGTTGTGGAATGCTATGTAATGTTTTCCTTGCTATTTGTCATGGTTCTTTCACTTCTGTATTTGTACTTTTTTTTTTTAACCCTGGTATCTGGGTCAGCTTTCATGCACCTCGACTAATTCCATGGGATACCTATCACCCACCACCAGATGGGACGAAATCACATACAGTTTCTTCACGTCCATATTTTATATGTCCAAAAGTGCTTTTGAATGCTTTTCCTTACTTTATTTGCTGTTCTTTTCCTTTTTTTTTTTGTTTGAGCAAAGGGTCAAGTAGAAACAGCCTCTCTACCTTCACAAAATAAGGGTAAGATTTGAGTACACACTACCCTCCCAGACCCCACTTGTGAGATTACACTTGTTTTGTTGTTGTAGAAAATCAAAGTGATCAATAAGAAACATTGGGACCCACAAACATTGCATTACTAGGTTCTTTCTCAGAAACAACCTAACCTCTCACCACTGTTACCAAAAAGCTTACATCATCTTTGCTTTGAATGACCGAGTCTCAACATTTAAAGTCTATTCAAAGATGCATATGCTTGCCAGAAAGGTCATATTACAAGTCAAAAATGTGGAGCTCAAGCACACCAAACTTTAAAAAGAGTCCTCACCTTGTGTCCATTAGCATTGCAGTGCTCTACTATATGGCGGGTTCCATATGCAATGCCCTGTACTGTGGCAAGGTAGAGAAGTGCCAGCTGATTTTCGCTAGTGTCGAGTGTTAAACCAGAAATCACACCTTTTAACTTTGGATCTGCAATAGGGGACCTGACAGAAATTTTTGCAAGTAATTTATAACAGATAGTATGCAATCAAGGTAAAATACAGACTAACCATTCTAAAGCACTATACCTGTTACCATGAAAATCTGGGAGAATATGAATATCATTAGTCAATGCAGCTATAAATGGTGACCCCTCAGCCTGCTTCATTGATTCCAGGATCTCATTCAACAAGTCAAATATTGAGATTCCTAGCAAAGGATATAAACTTCAACTTTTAAGCAGGATACCACAGCAAAAAAGCAAACTGCAAGGGAGTTGAGAAGACTTTGACAAGGAACACCAGACATATTTCCGTAAATGCCACATCAAGATCAACTTACTTCGAGATGCAGCACGATTTGCAAGATGAGGAGATGCAACATGATTCTCAATTATATGGTCTAGCAACGAACCAGTAGCACTCTGTCCTCCTTCAGTAAGCCAATACTCGGGCACCATCGCTGTAAATATTGCAAAGAGTACATTCATGGAGCATCATTTGCTTGTAATAAAAGTAATAGCTTACGCATTTCTTTTACAGATTAATATTTCAACTAAATGCAGAACCTAATATCTAATCATAAGCATTTCTTTTACATCTTTTCAACATTACAGTGTCAGTTCAACTATGCATATCCTGAGCAATATTTACATCATTTGAACAAAAATGGTTAGAAAGAAAAACCATTCATGGCAAGTGGAAGTGTACCTGACCAGAAAGGTCCCCAGACTCCAGGTATGAATAATTTAGTCCTGGATACAGCCATGTGGCATGTGGAAGTACCACATACAAGCACCATACGCCTAGTTATAGCATCCTCATCATCTTTCAAAAATGCAGGAATAATCCGTCAATAAGTAAATCTAGTCAACAATATAAGCAAAAAAATATTTTGATCATTCAACATATCCAGAACATTGCTCGATATTAACAACCTATTGATTCAGAATCTGATGCAGGCACACTTTCCATTACACCAACACCACCAGCATGAGCATCTATCAGAGCAGTACCTACTGGTGTCCCTGCCATCAAACCCAGTTCCTGAAGCATAAAGCAGCACCTTAGTAGAGTAACTCAAAAGCATGAAAAAAGTAGGTGTACTTATAACCATCAAAACCACAAATGCTTGCATCATTGGGAATGATTGTGTACTTCTTTCACTTTTGCTAATAGTCAAGATGCAATGTGATTCTAGTAAGTTCTTCACCTTTGCAGCAAGCTGTGTTAAACCCAAACCCAATGCATGACCAGGGAATGCCACACTTCGCCCTGCACATTTTTATTATAAACTCATGAATAAGAATAACTAAGCAGTTCTTAAGTCTTAAAGATATCCCACTATACAGACAATATGAATAACTATTGACCCTTCGAGACAATGTGCCTAACAGTCCAAATTATTATTATAAGTGGCAGGTTTATAAAACCCAATACATAGATAAATTAGAAAACTATACAAAACAAAAAAGAAATACAGGAAAATGGAACAAAAAAAAGAAAAGAAAAGTAAAAGGATGCTAAGCAGAACTACCACTGTTTGCCAAGACACACATCAGTAAATGCTGATGGCAACCTAACATGAAATGATGCACAAATTTGTGATTTTTCCTCTTCGGTCTAAGCTAATCCCTAATATACAAGAGGTGACTGCATATGTTTTCCGAGACTCATTGCTCAACTTTCAAAGACTCTTTCAACAGCCGCACATTGTAGCATGACATCAAATAAGATGATGAATAGAGATTGAGAAGTTTGCAACAAAGCCAGTTCCGTGAATTTTTTTCAAATCATACATTTTGGTAATCTAGGTGAAGGTTCAAAAATACCTATCTTGGCATGATGCCCATCAACAAGATCACCTAAACCAATCTCTTCCCAGAATCCATCATCCCATCCACGAGATTCCATACCACGGGAATCTTTCTCCTTTATCTGCTGCATGTGCGCATGGCCTAGATATGTCCATTTGCATACAGTAGTGCATAGACTCCTCGTGTCATCTCCTGTTGCTCTAGTAAGTTAACAGAATAGATGGCATCACCTCTTCCTGTTAAAACTTCAAGATTTATAGTTCAGGAGCTATTTCTTACTTGTATGTTAACCAATCACTTAGATCCATCCACCTAAATGCCATTGACCATGATTCTTGGAGATTTTCCTTCACCCACAAGAGCTATAAAAACAATTTTGCATTAACAAGCAGTAGATAAAGCATATCAAGATATGATGATCATGGAATTAACTAAGTAGAAAGCAAGAAGCGTAAAGATGTCAAGAACAAGCATACAAACAGCAGATATTTGACTATCAGATTTAGAAGGAAAGCACAGGTAATATCGCTGATATTCATTCATTACCAGGTATGTAAATCACTCATTTCACTCAGTTCCAAAAGTATCCTTCAGGACCACACAAAAGCAAGTGCATGTTAAGAATTCAACATTGAAAAGCAAATTTCTGTAAACCTAACCTCTGAGGGGGTGTTTGGATTGGCTTCTTTTAAGTGGCTTATAAGTTAAAAGCCAAAAGCCTTAAGTTGGGAATCCCAAACTTAAGGCTTTAGGCCCTTTTTTCTAAAAAAACTAAAGAAACAGAATGAAAATTCTAGCTGGGTAAATGGAGTGAATTAGAATCAATCAAAATTGTACACGCTCTGATATTATGTGAAGAAAAGAGAAGAGATTCTTGGGATACATAGATGACTCCATGAAGTAATATGAGAGGCGTGAAATATCTGGTTCACTTGGTATATCTCTTCAGTGTGGAACTAACTAATATTTGACTTACTTGTCATAACATTCTAGTACAAGTGTTGCCATAAAGTGTCAGCTAAACTAAGTAACTAACCAATACATGTACTTTAAAAAATCAATAATCTGATTCAGGAAAAAGATCCCAAGATATAAGCAGTAGTCCTTCATACTAGTATATGTACCTTTGGTGGCTCCATCTCGGGGGATACGCCTCCTCCACAATACTGTAGTACAGGTGAATTAGAGGCGTTGATCCTCTCAGCTTGTTTTACAGCTCTATGGTCCATCCACACTATGATATTTCTTCTAGTATCACCACTCCATGAAACCGTGACAGGTTCACCCTCAGAATCTACAGCAACTGCATAGAGGAATCTATTCATCCATGTTGTTTACTAACCGTAATTCCATATATACCTTAATCAACACACTGGACAGATTCACTAAGATGACTACAGCACTTAGTGACTACATACCAAGAGAACAAGTAGCAGCGAATCCCAGTCCCTTAACTTCTTCCTTGGAAACATTTCCGAGGGCACATGCTGTTTTTACAGCAGTGCAGATGGCTAACCAAATATCAGTTGAAGATTGCTGGATTTGACAAACCACATAAATGAAATCAGACACAAAAAGAACTGAAAACGAAGAAGTCAACCACATACATTCGCAAAACGGAGAACAGCTTTCTCATTTCTACCTTTTAAAAATATATCACTATCAAGTAATATATTGTAACATGACACAACCAACAAAAGTTGACTAAAAGAGAACCATATCGACAAACAACAAAAAGCAAGAACCAGAAATGTCTCCGAAACAGTTACAACATCTAACCTCTACACAGTCTCCATCTTTCCATATCTGTATTGGACTACTGGCGGAACCTAGAAGCTTCCCTTCCTCATTAAAGAGTCCTGCACTAGATAGTGATCTTAACATTAGTCACATATGACTACTCAGCGCTAAAAATAGTAGCAGAAGCTTAACATTTGAGAAGTGCTATGAGCAAGTCAACACAAAAAAGAGAAGAATAACCAGACTCAAATCCCCAGGAAAAATACCAATTTCACAATAATTCATACCAACAAGCACCATGTTCACAATGCTGCAAGAATTCATTCACAAACAAAACCCACCTTCTCGAGCACTGGTGGTACCAACATCCACACCATTAAGTCAACATCAACACAAAAAAGCTATAATTTTTCACCATAACCAATCTCAAAATCACATTTAAAATAAAAACAACTTTACAATCAATTCATACGAACTAGCACCATATTCACAATACTACAAGAATTCATTCATTCAATCTCCAGCCCCCTCTCCCCCCCAACCACCACACACACGCTAATTAACTAACACACACACACCCCACCACCACCTGCATGAGCACTGCCAGTACCAACATCCACACCATTAAGTCAACATACACACTAATTACCAAAAAAAAAAAAAACATACACACAAAAAGCTATGATTTTTTCACCATAAACAATCTCAAAACCCCATTAAAAAGACAAACTTTACACTTAAATCATACCAACAAGCACCAAACATTCAAAGAGAAAAACCCCACCTGCACGAGCACTACCAGTACCAACATCCACACCAAGAAATACTGAACGAAGCTGCCTAGGAAGGGTATTGGACGTCATTTCCACAGCAGAAGAGTTGGAAACTGGAAAAGAATTAAAACGGTAATAGTTGTGCCTCTGGTTTTGATATTTGGAGTCAAGCAGTGGGGTTATATCTGTCAAGGATTTTCTTGAATCTAACTTTTTATCTTTTTTTTCTTTGTAATCCATTTTGTCCCTTTCCTCCTTTTTTTTTTTTTCTTTTTTCTAAACCTTTTTTTTTTTATAATATATTGATTTTGATTTACAAAGATCTGGAAAACATAACTGCTTTTTTTTTTTTTTGCTATAATGATGATGTTGTGAAGAAGAAGAAGAAGCCGATGAGTATCTCAATCACTTTCAATCATTAAAAAAATTTCTCTTTTTTTTTGCTTATGATTAATTAATACAGTATCTTATTGTTTTTGGTTTTTGTGCTTGTCTTGATATAGCATAATGAATTTCTCCTATCTTGTAATGGAAATGTATGGATGAAGAATTGAAAATTGGCATGGCTTAATGATATAAAACCAAAATAGTACTTCAAAATGGAATGTTCCTTGAAAAAAGACATAGAAAATAAAATTGAATCAGAAGTTTTTTAAATATCATGATGGATATCTGAATCAGTTTGAGCGTAATCTAATAATTATAAATTTATATAATATATATTTATTATAATAAATAATATTTTATTTTTTAAATATTGATTAAGAATGTTTTTAAGTTTGAGTAATATAGTTATTAATATTGATAACTATTTTATTATTGTAGTTTAAAGTTTAAACTTTATTTATATTTTTCATATGTGAATCTTAGATAGTATTTCAAAAAAAAAATTTAATGAGATATTTTTTTTAAACATAATTTATGATCATATTTTTACATCACGATTTATTTTGAATTTGAATTACAAGTTAAAGTTCTCAAATATAATGTACATATTATATTTTTAAAATACGATATAACTCATATTTTTATCTGAAGAATAATATCTAAAGTAAATATTGATTTTTTCTAATAATTCAAAACAAGTAAAAATATATTTTTTTTTTTTTAAAAAAAACAGAACATCAAATGAGAAAAAAGTTGTAAATTAAAAAAATGTATGTAATTTCCAAATTTGAGAGCCGCTGTATCCCTATGACCACTGACCTTGGTAAGCCACCCACACACACTTATTAAAAAAAAATTAATACTACTAATCTCAAAATAAGTACTATTATTTAAATTTTAAAAGAGAAATAATAATAATAATAATAATAATAATAATATACTATTTCACAAGTAAAATTTGAATAAAGTAATTTGTAAGCGAGTTTTATCTCTAATTTTATATGAGATGATAGGTCTAAAAAATTTTTTTTGATAAATTATCGTATCAATAGAAAAAATAAAATTGAATTATTTTTTTAAAAATAAATTAATCATTTACATATATATATATATACACACACGTGTGTATATATTTTTTTTTTAAAAATACACCTCTGTAAATTAGTGATTAGATCTGCTTCTTTGTTCTATATTTTGTTGATGAGTAGAATTTACTATCTTTAAATGTTGTCATTATTATAAAATTTATATATTTAAAAATTACAAATGATACTATTAAAGAAAATATTATTTTTATTACATAAATTGAGACGAGAATAATAAAACAGAAGAAAAGGAAAAAAAAAATTCTCCATTTTTATAGCATCTATTGTCTGCCCAATTTCTAAGTCGAAAAGCCACCTTCAGCCGCCTCTTTCCGGTTGTCTCCTTTCATCGGAGAAGAAGACCAAACACGACGAAGAAGAATCATGACTTACGCAACTCGCTTTCTTCGTCACTCAAAAAAGGTGCCGATTCAGTTTTTTTTCTTTTTTTTGTTTGTTTGTAATTTTTGAATCCCTAAAATCTACAATTGCATGATTGTCGCGATCCGTAATTACTCTGCGGTGATGCCGCATTTTATACTCAATAGGAGTTTTTTTGGTTGTTCATCGAAATAGACTTGTTGTTGGTTATGTTTGATTTTGTATGAGATTTGGGAATCGGAGCTTAAAAACCTTGTGGTTGCAGCTGAGCTACGAATTTAGGTGTTGAATGAGATGGATGCATTTTCTCATGACTTGCAATTTGATAGTCAGAAGCTGGTTTAGTGCTCGTACTTGGATGAAAGTTGCATTTTTATGTGATGGTGGTGTCTAGACTAGCTTGGGCCCTTGGATTATTCTACCAGCTGGCTTAGGGAGATTGTAAGAAACTGACTAGTATTTATTTGAACTTGAGACCTGATAGGCTATGCAGTTGGGTGCAAAAAGGAAAATATTTTAATTTTGTTGATGGCAGTTTTCCTAGGCCACACCGTTGGGTGCCAAAAAGAAAAAGATTATCTTTTTATTTTGTTGATGGCAGTTTTAGTCTTTTTGACTTTTGGCATATGCCTTGCTGCTTGATATTAGTCATATGGTGAAACTACTCTGAATCTCAAGCAATTTGGCCAAACCATTTCGTTCATGGAAATAGAATGTCGCGCATACTTGCTATATGTATGTAGTTATTTTTCCAGTCCCTCGTCTTCCATTTCTAGGTAATATTTCTTCCGTGGTGTTAAAAAGGGAGAAACGAAAGGGATGTATTTTAATCTCAATGAGAAAATAAATTGGGACACCTAACAACACATCTTCCAGACTAGGAACAATTATATACTTAGATTCAGGTCATTTCGTTAAAATGCCATAACCTATCTAAGTCATTTATCTGGTCTTCCCCTTGAAACGTCCAAGCGTGGGTTGAATCATTCCAGAACTTGTTCATCTCAATTTCTTCTGTTTCCCTTGCTTTCAAATTATTTGCAGATCAGAAGTTCCTCGAACTTCATACGACATGACTCTGCTATTCTTGTCCGTTGGTTCAGTAATGGCACGAGGCCTTCTATGGAGAAGGGAGACGGTAAATTAGCAGTTCTAATTATTGGTTACTTCTTTCCTTGTTATTGGCTCTCGCATTGTCTATAAATGGTAATATTTTTATTTGTTTGTATCTCCTTATCGAAATATGTGTGGCTTTTACAGATATTTTAAGGTGCCAGTCTGGTCTCATATCAGGAGAGAGACACAACATTCCTAAGTCCTTCAATAGATGCATCTCAGGTTCAGCTCTCTCCAACAACAGTTGTAGAACAGTATCTTCCACGGTTGTGACTAAACCTCTATCTATTTGTAATCCTTCTTTTATAGCTTGATTCTGGTTGAATTTTGAGCAGTAAAATTTACATCAAGTTATCTTAATGTGATTCTAACCATAGATGTCATTTGGAAATGCTCTGAGAACTACATTTACTCCATGCGCCTCCACCACTAGCATGTCTTTCGTGAGAGGGTCTTCAGGGTTTGTTCTGTGGCTTACTACTGCTTCTAAATATTTCTAAAAAAATAATATTTGATCATTCTCTTGAAGCAGATTCTCATTTATCTTCTTTTGCCAGACCACAAGCGCCTTCAGGGAGGGGATTCTCCACTGCATCAGGTACTTGTTTATAGTGTTTTTTTGGCATTTGACTAGTTGATCAGAGAATCTGTTCTCAGGGAAATGCTTATAAGCCTTTCTTCATTTTAATGAGCATTTATCTAGTCGCTGCCACTTTAGTTCGTATTAATTGGTTAAGGTTTATCGCGCAACTTCATGTCAACGCACACTGAGGAAGTCGTTTTTATCGTCATTTCCCCTGTTTACTACTTTAGTTGTACTCTATAAATGCTGATAGCTACATTGAAGATCCGGCTGAAATTTTGGGTGTAAAGTTGAATAGTTTTCCAACTGTATATTCAGATCAGTCCCTTGGAGCTAAAAAATCGTAGTCCCTTTGTTTCAATTTGTTTGTCTTACACTCTTTTTTGGTTTGTTACCCAAAAATGCCTCTTTCCTTTTTGGACGACTTTAATTTCAACTTTCCACATGATATGTTTAAGACCGCAAGATTAAAGGACATTTTGGTATATTTTACATATTTTTAGTTTAAGACCACAAGACTTAATAGTATTCTTTCCTGTCTTAAACTCCATGCCAAATTAAAACCTGAAAAACAAATTGATATCGAGGGAGTCATTTAGAGATTTGCGAGGGGGTCATTGGCAAATGTGAGAAGAAATTATCTTCCTTGGAAGAAATAGTACCTATCCTTTGGAAGGAAGATTCGCTTTGGTGAATAGTGTCTTGGATGGTATTCCCGCATATTTTAAGTCACTATCCCCATCCCAAAGATTATAGAAAAAAGAAACAGGTTCTTATGGGAAGGTGGCTCAGAAAGCAAAAAAATTCTTCTAGTAAAGTGAAAGAAGGTTATGTATGATAAGAAGGGCGGAGAATGGTCATTAAGACATCAAGCTACAAAGCAAGAATCTTCCTTACAAATTGCGTTGGAGGTTAAATGATAGCAGGTAGGCAATATGGAAGGAAGTTATAATGACTAAATATGGAAAGTTGGATCACTTAGCCAAGCCAGGTGAACTCACCATTTAATACTGCAATCTGGAAACACATATATATGTATTGTGGGATGAGTTCCAGAAATCAGTGAAGCTGATTGGAAATGAGAAGTTAAATGGATAGATAACTAGTCAAGTATGGGGAGTTTGCATGAATTTCCAGACTTTATAGTTTAGCTTTGACTAATGACACTCATGGTGGCTGATTATTTGAATAACACCAGGTGGCAGTTACAATTTAGAAGGAAGTGTAATGATTGGGAAGTAGATGATATCAGTAGATTATTGGGTCTGCTGGAACCAGTTACTCTGGGTGTTGTAAAGAGCGATTCAATGATTTGTCTGGCAAGTAAAAAAGGAAAGTTTGCTGTTACGAGTTCATATATGTTGCCAAAAAAACATGGAGGCTCATTGGCCTTGAAAATTGATCTGGAGAAAAAAGCATGTCCTGGGGTTGCTTGTTGTGGATGGATGGCACTTGCAGCTAAGAATGCATGCCTAGCACCGGATACTTTTCACAGAAGAGGAATGACAGTATGCAGCAGAAGTTTCTTCTGTGAAGATCAGTGGAGAGTGGAGACTACTAATCATTTGCTTCTACATTGTGACCAGACATGGCAGATTTGGGCAATATTCTTGGCGTTTCTGGAATGCTCTGGGTGTTCCCTGAGGATGTAAAGAATCTATACAATGCTGGCAGGGACATACTATTGCAGCCAGAAACAGATCTGAAGAGCAGCCCCATTGGCTAGAAAGGAATACGAGATGTTTTGAAGAGAAAAGAGAGCAGTTATCTTTTGTAAAATCGAGATGTTTGCGTACATTGTATGTGTATGGTCTGAGGACAACATGCTAGAAAATTTAGCACAGCTTCTTGACGTTTTGAACTCCTTGGTGAAAAGACTGTAGTGGGAGTCGTTGCAATTCTTTTTAGTTGCTGTAATTTTGCAGTACCTCCTTGTTACTATCTTGAATAATAATTCCTTACCTTATTAAGAAAATTGTTGAAGAAATTGTTCTTATTCTTGGTTTAACTTGGAAACATGAACCTGTTAGAATAGGAATAGGAATAAGAATAATATCTACAATCCTACTTAAAATAGGATTAGGAATAGTAATTGTATATGAAATCCTACTTGAAAAAGGATTGTATTATAGTATCCTAGTTGGAAAAGGAGTCTAATATAGTATCTATAAATAGGGTCTCAATGTAATAATGTAGACAACAATTCAATAATATTTTCCCCCATATTTCTCACATGGTATCAGAGCTTCTACGGTCCTGGTATAAAATCAAAGAGCTTCCACTGCCGGCTGGCGGTTATGATTCACATATGCTGCCCGTCTGGCCAATGGTTACGTTAATAAGGGTAGGGTCAATGATTTATGTATGATTCTCATATTCAAGGGAAGAAAATTCAGTCAAACAGGTCACTATGCGTCAATTTTCAGTGATTTTCTAGGGTTGTTTTGTGTCAACCCATATCAGTCAGTGTTTATGTAGCACCATATCATCATTCCGGTGACTACTTTTTTATATCTAATTTGTGTAGCACCCTGCCATCTTTTCGGTGACTACTTTTTCATATTTATCATGTATAACACCGTGTCATCCTTCCGGTGACTACTTTCTCATATTCGATTTGTGTAGTACCGTGAATTTTTCGAACTACTTTCTCATATTTGAGTTGCATAGCATTGTGTCTTTTTGGTGACTCAGATTTGATTTGCGTAGTTCTATTCGTCTTTTCGGTAACTCATCAAATCTAGTTTGCGTAGGGTCGTACCATCATTCCGACCCTATCCATACAATTTCTCTTTTGCCATAGGGTCATGCCGTCAATATGATCCTACCTATATGATTTCTATTCTCCTGTAGGGTCATGCCATCATTCCGACCCTACCCACATAATTCTCTTCTCAGTAGGGTCGTGTCATCATTCCGAGCCTACCCATATAATTTTATTTCTCGAATTGTGACCACTTTTAGCCATCATATCTGATAATCCAACGCATGACTCATAGTGAAGCTGATCACTTTGTATTTTATCGGCATTCTGCAGCAAATTTATGTATTTATTTGGTTGTTTATGTCGATGATATTGTTATCACTGGCATTGATGAAGATGGTATTACTAGTTTGAAGCAACATCTCTTTAAGCATTTTCAAACTAAAGACCTTGGCCGATTAAAGTACTTTGTAGGTATTAAGATTGCTCAGTCTGGATCAGGTATTGTTATTTCTCAACGCAAGTATGCCTTAGGCATTCTTGAGGAGATAGGGATGATGGGATGTAGACCCATTGACACTCCTATGGATCCGAATGTTTAACTGCTTCCAGGAAAAGGGGAGTTACCCAGTAACCCTGAAAGGTATAGACGACTAGTGGGAAAGTTAAATTATCTCACAATGACTAGACCTGTCATTTCGTTTCCTGTGAGTGTTATAAGTCAATTTATGACTTCCCCTTGTGATAGTCATTGGGATGCAGTTGTTCGTATTCTGCGATATATAAAGTCAGTGCCGGGAAAAGGACTACTCTTCGAAGATCGAGGACATGAGCATATCACCGGATATACAGATGCTGATTGGGCAGGATCACCC
>JAPFFP010000098.1:1913321-1943128 GCA_026153255.1 Solanum medicagineum
TTAATATTGGTTTCTTGCAAACGCAGGTATCACAACGTAAATATCAATGTGGCAGTGCAGACTGACAATGGACTTTATGTTCCTGTTGTCAGGGTTTGTTCTCATCCCAATCTAGTGCTTATAATAATTGGATGTTTCTTGATTTTTATTACCAGTTATATTTCGTCTTGGAAAATCTGCTTTTGGCAGGATGCTGATAAGAAAGGTTTATCCACTATTTCCGAGGAAGTGAAGAACTTAGCCCAGAAAGCAAAAGAGAAAAGCTTAAAACCACAGGATTATGAGGTGGGCATTGCAGTTAAATATCTTCTTTTTCATTGGACAAAAATTCAATTCATTTGTTTTTTATTTCGCAGGGTGGGACATTCACCATCAGTAATTTGGGAGGGCCTTTTGGCATTAAACAGTTCTGTGCCATCATTAGCCCTCCACAATCAGCCATCCTAGCAGTTGGATCTGGTAAGTTTGCATCTCATTGAATTGTTTTGTTTCAGTGATGATATCTTGTGCTCATCATTGCTCTTCCTGAACAGCTGAGAGAAGGGTGCTTCCAGGTGCCGGCCCAGACCAGTATAAGTTTGCCAGTATGATGTCTGTAACATTGAGCTGTGATCACCGGGTGATTGATGGTGAGTGACTTGACTGGCATATTTAGACAGACGGTTCTTCATATGCACCTTTTAAAAAACAATTCGTGGTTAACCTTTAATAATTTCCTTTTGTCTAGGCGCAATTGGTGCAGAATGGCTCAAAGCATTCAAAGGGTACATAGAGAATCCAGAATCTATGTTACTGTAGATTGATACTTCCTTTCTTTTTTGGTCGATCCTTTGGATTCTTCACGTTTTCCTTAAAAAACGAGATGTACTTTGATGTATGATAAATGGAATTTTACGTGCCATGGCCTGATCTTATTGCTTGATATAAGCATCTTATTAGGGAAAGTGGCTGAACAACTTGGGAATAAATGAGGCTGCAAGGCTAATGTACCATTGATTTAGGCTTTTCGTTCATGCTGAGTGTAAACTCCAGTTTTTTTGCTCGAGATCATTGAGTTGATTATCTGTCTGCAGTGTATGGAATCATGCTGTAAATTCATTTTTTGCAATAAAATTCACTAATCTCTTCAAGTTTTGAGATGCTTCAAATGATTATCTTCTTGGTTAAACTTATGCCAGCTGTGTCTGTTCATTATCATTCTTCTTTCTGCTTGAATCCACGACAAAGTTGCACAGTGATCTCATTGAACCTTGTGCAACTTTGGCTGGAAAATTCCATTGGTCTCTAATTTTCGTGTAAATATGCAAAACACATGTAAAATTAACTGAGCTAATGGACGGTATGGAAAATGATGTTAGTTTAAATCACATTTTAGCAACTAAATCTATAAGTTGCCATTTTTAAATTGTCCAATTTCCCTTTTTGCCATGTCAAAGCTTGTTTTATATCATGTCTGTCATTATCTTGTTGTATGTGTGCTAAATTTATTGTATCCACATAATAGTATCTTGTTGTATGTGTGCTAAATTTATTGTATCCATATACTATTATGTGTTTTTCATTATTAGTCACCCTTTCTATTCCCTTTCCTTTCCGCTTTGTCGTATTTAGTTTACTCTGCTTATGAGATTTTTGAGACGAGGATTCCTAAGAAACAATATCTCTACTTCTATGAGGAAGTGGTAAGGTCTGCGCATATTCTACCCTTCCAGACCCCACTTGTGGCCTGTGGCTTTCATTGGGTATGTTGTTTGCCATGTCAAAGCAAGTCTAGAATTTATTGTCATTGGACTTGATTAAGAAATAAAGTTGTGCCTTGCTATAACTTTTGACAAGTACTGTAACACAATTTGTGTCTTAGGCTTATTTTATTCACCCTTCAATTTTACCAGACTAATGAAAAAGACATACAACAATAATAAGCAAATTTAGTGCATCAAAAAGACGCGTTACTCAAACCGTCCAAAAATATTTGCAGAACTTGTGTTGAATCCTCTAAAAATGCTCCCCTTTTAGAAGATACGACTTGCATCCGTTGTCATTTTTAGCAAACCTGAACAAAATAGGTCAAAACCATCTACCTGCTAAGGTGAGCAATGAAAGAACTGAGTTCTAGTTGAGAAACACCTCCTTCATCTCTTGATTGCCAAACTTGTCTACCCAACTTTTCAGCCCTGCTTCTGATCTCCTCCCCTTCTTTAGACACCATCAATCTGTTCACAACTTTATCAATTGTCAATGAGTTAACAAGTTCCATTATGTGTGCTTGTTCTGTCACTTGAATGCCAACTTCTAAAATATCAGTTACTAGTGCAGCATTCCATGGTTGTTCAGAGTGCATTGGCCAAGCTAGTATAGGAACTCCCATTGTAATACTTTCCATGCATGAATTCCATCCACAATGACTCATAAATCCTCCAATTGAAGTGTGTCCCAAAATTTCCAACTGTGGTGCCCAATCTGTTACCACAATACCTGTTCCTTCAGTTCTTTCTTGATACCCTTCTGGTAATCTTTCTTTCCTCATTTCGCCATCAAAAACAGTACCTTTATCTGCATCTCTCAGTACCCACAAGAACTTTTGCTTGCTGTTTTCTAGCCCCATAGCCAGTTCTTGGATTTGTTTATCGGTCATTGTGGTCGATGAACCAAAAGATATATAAAGAACAGATTTTGGAGCTTGTTTGTCTAGCCACTTCAAACTTTTGTGCTTGCTTCTTGAATCTTTTTGTAGTATAGGTCCAATGGACCATTGCTTCTTGTTTGCATTCATATCCAACTTGCTTAGCAAATCAATGTAAGTTCCTTCGATCAATCTGCATGAGTTGAATATATCACCTGTTCTGTAGTGCATAAACTCATACTGATAAGCCAGAAAGTTCACGATTTCAAAGGAAAAACACCCTTCCATTGATGGTATATGTTTTGGCATTCCCTCTACAGGAAAAGGTCTTCCAATAGAATCCCAAAAGCTAAACAATTGAGTGAGAGCTGAGATGCAATGGAAGGCATAGGACTCTGCATTTGGAATGGTAGAAGAATCTTGAACCACAGAAGACATAAGAGGATCATGTACAACCACAATTCTCTTCACTTTGTTTGAGAATTCATTCAGAAGATCCGTAAATGGTTCGCGTAACTGTTTAGAGGCTTCAAAAGATGGTTGGAGGGGTGTTGGGAATTTCATGATGGAATTTGGAATTATCGAAGGAGGTGAATCAAAATGTGGAGTTGGAAACTCATGAAAGTTGATTTGCTGCAGATCTTGAAGGTTTCTTGATTTAGCCTGCTGAATATGAGTTTTGTACCCAACAAAATGAACTGGAATCCCATATGAAGATATCAGACATGAAAACTGAAGCAACTGGTTAAGATGGCCTTGTGCTGGAAATGGCACTATAAATATAACAATAGATTCTCTGTGCCGATCATCTTCCATGGATGATGACTTTTTTGGGCAAGTTTACTGGTCTGTCTTGTGTACATCTTGATTAGTAGACCATGTTATATTCATTTTGTTAAATTTACCTCTAGATAATTTTTCTTGGTTTCTAAGCAAAAGGAAGTCAACAATAGGATCCAAAGAAAAACTGAACTTTGTCAGACACTAAGATATGATTTTAAAAAACTGAACTTTACCTCATCATCTACATCATATGGCAGCTACTGCTTTCTGTATTTTATTTGCTTCTTGAGTATTAGACTTGGCATTTATTTCTACTAGAATAAAACAAAGGAGTACTATTTAGCTCGACTCTTCAAAAATATCAACAAATATGTCTTGGATATCTAAAAGCTATAGATTTTGGTCCAACACCAGTGCAACAAATGTGTACACGAAAAATGGACAGGCGTACGTACCTTACACCAAAAATTTAAACATCTATGTCTATATTGATGGGGCTCTTCGAAAATGTTGTTCACCTAGACAAATGGTCAATATTTTTGAGGAGTCCCAGCAATATAAGTATTGCGTCCCACTTTCGCCTTTTCATTTAAAGTTATCTATTTTTTAAAAAGAGTTTCACATCGGTGTTTGATATCAAGGTTAAATCTGACTGATTCAAATTCACGCTGCATAAGCTCCATTCAAGGCAAAGTGAGTATTTTCCACATCTAACATTAACACCTTATTTGGATGGTTGGTACCAATTGTATCATATTGTATTGTTAGTCTAAATAAAATGTTTTTGATTATTATTTAAATTATATTGTATCGTTTTATTTAAAATTATAATGAAGTAATGAAGAAAAGACCTATTTTGTATAATAATCGATTTGATGTGATTCCGTCGTTACCTTAAAACTTTTTTTCATTTTATCTTTGCTGATTATTTAATAATTTTATTTTATCAATTATTATAGTGTTTTACAATAGCTTTGCCTCACATCCTATGTTTATCATTCAAATTATAAATATATAATATTATATAACGACATAAATCGACCAATCTAATCAAATATTGAATTCATTAAAACAGTAGCACTACATTATGAAAAGGATACAGAACAACCAGCCAAAAAACATGAGATCTCTGTACCATATCTTGGCTGGTTTTAACTGCTAGCCGTTGCCTTCACTTCCTCTCACACTTTACACTCTATAGTCTACACAATCTCTAGGGTTCCTCCTCAGCCATGCCACCACCTACCACTCTCTTCGCCGGAATCCTCCGCCGGACCGCTGTACGCCGCTTCATATCATCGCAGTCACGGCCACCGTTACCCTCCATTGAATACCCACTCACCCACCCAATCTACACCATATGGGCTGCCAACACTTCCTTAGGAAAAACCTTAGTTTCTGCTGGACTTTCCACTTCTTTTCTCTCTTCCCCACACCGTAAATTCCTCTACTTGAAGCCTGTCCAAACTGGGTTCCCCCATGACTCCGATTCCCGCTTCGTTTATAATAAGTACTCTGAATTTTTCTCAAAAAATCGACCTGAATTCTCCGTTTTTGCCTCGAATCATGTGCTCAAAGCATCGGTTTCAGCTTCAGAAGGCCTTCTGAGAGGCGGGTTTGAAGTAGAAAGAGATGAAGATGTGAGCTGTGGGAAGGAGGTTGTGAATTTGGGGTTGTATGATGAGAGGAAATTGCAAGGTTCTGAAAATTGGATAATGAAAGGTTTTTCGAAGTTAGTTTGCAAGACAATGTATGGGTGGAAAGAGGCGTTATCGCCACATTTAGTGGCAGAGAGAGAAAATGCTAGAGTGGAGGATGCTGAGTTGTTGGGGATGTTGAAGGGCTGTTTAAGAAGTGAAATGGAAAGTGAAAAAGGTGAAGTTTTGTCTGTGATCGAGACTGCTGGTGGTGTTGCCAGTCCAGGACCATCTGGTTCACTTCAATGCGACTTGTATAGGTGCGTGGGATGTTAGTGTTCCTTGGAATTTCTTAATTTTTAATATGTCTGGGGGATTAATTGCGGTTATGAGATACTTCGATACACAATTGGTTCTCTATATGAGGATATACTAGGAAAGTTACATCTGGGATCTTAGTCTTAGTGGTACTACGATAGAAAGCTTACTTGGCTTTTGTTCTCATCTTGAAAAAGAAAACATACATTTGGTCAAAGCTTTGACTTGGTGAAACTATGGAAGTATAATTAGCTTGTAGTTGCTTGTACATATGTAAGCAAAAACACAAACAAAGAATCTAGTCAGTTGGTTTTTTAAAAGAATCTAATTAGTTACCTATGTCAAAAGCTCAGCTTGCATTCCTAACAGTCAGGTGACCATTATTACCATTCCTCAGAGAAATTTTCTTGGCGACTAATTCAGTGAGATTCCTTATATAAGTAGGCACTTTTGAAGCAAGTGCGCTATGTTGGTGACTACTATTTGATGAATTGAGTTAGCAAATTGAATTGCTTGACAGGAAAAATTATTGCCGAGGCGATGTGACTGTCAGTACTTCTACCATATCATCATGATTTCTAGCTATCTTTTGTTTTGAACCCCTAAAGTAGCAATCCATGATCACAAGCTCACTAAAAAGAGGCAAAGCAAGAAAGTTTTTTCAACTGAACTTGTTGAGACTCCTACCAAGAGTCGAAATTTTCTACACTACTACACCTAAGGTTAAGAAGGGGATCAGTGGAGAACTGGACACAAACAGTAGAATTGTGCACGTAGCATTAGGATACGTGCTACTGTCACTGTTCCTTGTTCAAAACTAAGATGAATTAGAATGGCAGAGTTCAACACTCAACCTTATAATCTGCAAGGAAGATTCTTTCGTTGTTGGTTATCAAATCATGTTTAATTGAATTGCCCAAAATTAGATGCATTTCAAAGAAAACAATATTACTATCTGTTACTCTTGTATGTAAATACTTTAGAGACTGCTACATCTAAGTTTCAAATGTAACAGCTTCTTTTCGTTTCTTGTTTTGGCAGATTCACACTTTCACTTGTTATGGCTCAACAACCAATTTTTTTATTTGCTTTCTGCTTTTACAGACCTTTCCGCTTCCCAGCTATTCTTGTTGGTGATGGAAGGCTAGGGGGTATTTCAGGAACTATTTCAGCCTATGAAAGTTTAAGACTTCGAGGTTACGACGTTGTTGCTGTAGTATTTGAAGACCATGGCCTTGTTAATGAGGGTCCAATATCATCTTACTTACGGAGAAGGTGAACCTCTAGCTGTTTTTCTATTGACTAAAATTTTTCTTTTGAAGCAGAAAATATAGTTTTACACCAATAATTAGGCATTATCTAGTTAGACCTTAATAATAACGCTGGGTGTACCACCCAATCTTGTTTCCATGTATTTTCATTATGAAACAAAAGGAGCTGAAAGTTCATTTCTTTGCTGACAGGGTCCCTGTGCTTATTCTTCCACCTATACCAAAGGAGATGTCAAATAACCTGATGGAGTGGTTCCAAGAAGCGGTATCTACTTTTCATTCTCTTGAAGAAATAATGCAGTCAGCTTTTCTGGAGAGAACATCTAGATTACGCAAAATGCCAAGTAAGGCACGTGATATTTTCTGGTGGCCCTTTACTCAGCACAAACTTGTACCAGAAGAAAATGTGACAGTTATAGATTCACGGTGTGGAGAAAACTTTGCTGTGCACAAGGTTGTGAATGTTGCCTCAAGTTATGAAAATGCTAGCGTTTTCTATCATTTATCTAGTTCATTTCTGATAGTACTTTTGGAAATATATGCAGTTGGTACTATAAATAGTTGTTCTATAACTCTTTGACTGCTGTGAGTTATCTACATATTAGTGATATTATTATTGCTGATATTCTTCTTGGTTTTTTTATATCCCTTTTCACCCTCGTTTTTGATGTTAACTGCTTCCATCTATCTGCCATTTCTGTCAGGAGAGAAACTATTTGTTCCTTTCTTATGCTGTGTGTTAACTTTCTACTCACACGCTGGTTTCATTTTCTGCTTCTACTGTAGGTTAATAATAATGTTGATTTAATCACTCAACAATTTGATGCATGTGCAAGTTGGTGGACCCAGGGACCTGATGCTACTTTACAGGTCAGTCTGTTTATATGTCCTTGCTTATAGCAATTTAGCCAACCTCATGATTGTTTACAGCAAGTCGCTATAACCAAGAACTTGTCTTTGGTATGTACATGCTTGTGTTCGAATTGTGAACAAGGGGAATGGAGATGGCATATAATTGAACACGATTGGCAAGTTGTTGAAACAATTATCCCCTTTATCACCAACTTATCAATCGTAGATGCAGTCATCTCCGATGAGCCTTAAATGAGGTAATTAATGAGGAGGATTTTCCTGAATAGCACAAGAGTGCAGAAATCACAAGCCTAGACATAACGTAGAATATAGATTATGTAAAGCCCTAACCTCGCTAATACTTTTGGCTTAATCCGTGAAACAGAGAAACTGAAATTCCTGAGAATGGTTAAACTTTTTCCTTATATGCTGCTGAATGAAGGTGGTTCTTCCTTCCCAAAACGACAAACAAAACTGCAAAAATAAAATAAATTTAAAAAATAAAGTTTTATTTGGTAAATTGTCTTACAGTTAAGAGGGACATCTCCTGGAGCAAAAATACTAGATTTGTTTGCATATGCTGTGTACCAGTTTGCTTCGCTCTCTTTAAGATTTTACCCTGTTATTAAATTGTCAGCATTATATACGACTGTAACTCCATTCCTCTGTTTGTCTTTAGGTGGTTTCAGATTGAGCTTGCTCGAGATATGGGTTATGCTACTGCTAGATATGGGCATGTAATGTTTCCTGAAAATGTTTACGAGCCAGCTTTGGAATGTGCTGAACTTTTGCTTGAAGGTGTGGGAAAAGGTTTGACTTTTAATCCCTGTCCTTGGCTCCTTGCTTGCCTGGTCATTTCTTTGGTAAATTTGTGAGCTGGAGTTATGAGCCTAATCAGTGTTCATATTGTCCGACTCTCCAAAATTGTGGCCGCATCCGTGTTCGATTCTCCAAGAATAGACTATTCTTGAAGTATCCGACACACACCAGTCGATCATTTTGAAGAGTCCGAGCAACATAGCTTATTGTTGAAACTTGTTGTATTTCTTCATAAGAGAGCATGTATTACATGGATTCAGTCTTCACATTTATATGAGTTTCTTGTAGTTTTTCTTGATTACAGTTCTTTGAGGGACCATGTTGCTAATTGTTCATGCAGCAATTTTTTCATGTGGGATAATGTATTGGCATCTTCGTCAACCTGTAATTTGTTTTATTCCCACATGTTCGACGCGAAGTTTACCTTAAAAGAAATTGTTCGGCACGAATTCTAACTATCAAAACATAAGTAGCTAAACAATACCTATATAGACAAGTAATTCCTCGATTTTAACTTTTATATTTTTAATCAATTTTTTCCGTGTCTTGAAAATTTTAGAAGTGGTTGAACTGTTTGGGAATTGTACATTCCTTTATGCTTGTTCCATAACCATGAAAGCTATATCTACATGATGTGCAGATAGGAATATTTTAATTCTTTTTCATTTGTTTCTTTCCAGATGTCCTGATTCATATTTCATAGATATTTGTGTCCAAATATTTTTGTTAAAACTGTATCTAAATCTCATGAGATGGTATTGTAACACGTCTTGTGTGCCATTATGATTTATCTATCTGGTGATATACCTAAATAATGTTAAATATTTCCAGACTCTGCCCTAAGATTAGTTTCTAACAACATTATGATAGGGTGGGCTTCAAGAGTATACTTTTCAGATAATGGCTCTACTGCAATTGAAATTGCTCTTAAAATGGCACTACGGAAGTTCTTGTTTGATCACAATATTGTCTCTGATGATTTGATGGCTGAGAATGTGGAAAGTCGTCTTGATTTAAAGGTTGGTAATAGTCAATGGCTTCCACGTAGTTACACTTTGTTTTATGTTGATTGGCCAAATGTGTCCCGAAGTATCGATTTCCACTGTTGAAAAGTGCCATTTCATTTACTAATGACTTGGAGAACACAGAATGATCGATGCACCACTCCAATGGGGTGGTTGTACAGATCTTTGACTTCAGTCAAATGTCAAGTTTGAGCAGAAGCGGAGTAGCTTTTTCAAATCTTTTATTTTATTTTCTTCACCATATTAAGCCATCTCGATTTCAGCTGGCACTTGACATTAGTTGTAAGGTCAGATGCTGCTGGAAAATGCTAAACGACCTAGTAGGCTAGTACTCAAGTTTCTTCCCTTTCACAAACTTGACGACAAAGCAATACTTAGCACTCTGTCATATGCATTGCAAAATGCTAGTTTACGTATGGAGCTTTCTGTATCATGAACCAGGTTTTGGCCCTCAGAGGATCTTACCACGGTGACACTTTGGGCGCTATGGAAGCACAGGCGCCATCACCTTATACTGGTTTTTACCAGCAACCATGGTATGCCCTTATCTTTGTGAAAGAATTTCTCTTTCTTTTACAACAACTTTTCATTGCTGTGGAAGCATTTTGTTATTTCTTTTGGGAGGTTGAATCATCATTACCATAAGATATCAATGACCCATAACTAACCAGGATAATTCAATTATTTTTGTGAGTGACTAAATCTTTCTGCAGGATTACCAAGTCTCTAGAAGATGGAAACATATTTATTGTGGCTTCTTTTTTCATTTATACTGATCATGCATTTCCAAATCGACAAATTCTTACTGGCAATACATAAAAGCATCAAAGCAGAACTGATGCTTCCGTGTATAATAGATTACGATGCCATCGTGGTGTCACACTGCATAACGCCAGAAATATGAACATCGGTCAAATTGCCTTGCAATCATGCACATTACCCAAAGTCAGTAGATAGAGATGAGTAGTGAGTATTATATTTCTGCTCTAGTTTTAGAAGTTATTTGGAACAGCTCTGGCAATTTGATTTGAAGTCAAATTCTTTATCTGAGAAGATTGAAGTACATTTGACTGTCTGTAATCCATATGGGGAAGGAAGGGGGTGAGATGTATCCGTGCAAACTCTTTCACTCAGTTCTTTTGGAACTCCAAAATTAGAGGGGTGAATAACAAAATATTTGTCGGAGTAGTTGGCCTTTTCCTTGATCTGCTTGACCGGAAAATAGTTCATCAGCCTGATCCAGAATTACTTGAAATGCTTGGAGAATGGATCCTTTGGTAGGAGATTACTTGGGCAGCTATTTAAAGAGCTATTACACATGATTTAATGCCCCCAAAAAAGTGCCAAAACTTAGAGCTATTTAAGATAGTTATATGAAGTTCATGATGATCATCCTTATTCGTGTGAGCAATTTGATATTTCTGTTTAATTAGTTGCATGTTTAATTAGTAGCATATGAAATTAAAAAGAAAACTTGTACCTTTCTTCCGGTGTTCATAATTGGAAAGATATATGATATGCCTAATATTGTTAGACTATGGATCTTCTTGGGTTCTGTTTTAATCTAGGAACTTCACTCTTTTATTCTTTTGACTCATCCATTCCATGTCAGATTGTGTATGTCTTGGCGGTTAGGGTGAACATTATTTCTTTGCAGTTTTTTCCTTGGGCAAAATCTGAAGTATTGAACATGATGTAAATTTGCAGGTATAAGGGAAGAGGTCATTTTTTAGATCCACCAACAGTTGCCATGTGTGATGGTGTTTGGAAACTTAGCCTTCCCCAGGAGATTGAAACTTTTAATCCCAGTCCTGAAGATTTGAGTAAGTGAAGCATAACTTCTGGTGATATTTTTATTTCAATTTTCAGTACTATAAGCATTGGTTTCTTTTTCAGCTTTCAGTTTGCGTGAGAATATATTCAAGAAAAGTCGTGACACTTCAAACCTTGCTGATATATATCACTCATATATACGGCAAACATTACAGCTAGTTATTGACTCAAGCGGATCTACTCAGACTGGAGCATTGATTATAGAACCAGGCAAGACTCTGACATCTGCACAAGTTTCTTTTTGGTCTCTCCCCCTCTATATTTTCCTTCTTGCTCATGACTCACACTTACATAATTTTAGATGCATTTACTTTTTTGGATCTTTCTCTTCCATAACCTGTATTATATATGGTTTAATTTTCTTTTTGACATTGTTGGTGGACAACATGCACAATGGCTTTCTATGTAGGAGTTTTTGGCTATATGAGAAAAAAGAACTTTTTTTCTAATTTGTGGAACTTTTAATTATTATTTACTAAACAATCGAGTAATATTATTTAAAATATTCTTAATGATGTTCTCTAATGTCTACGCTAACAGTTAATTAAGGATGTTTCACGCTATTCGTAATGATTCTTCAACTTTGTAAAGCAGTGAGGTTTACTTGCATATTTGCAGTGATACAAGGCGCTGGAGGAATGGAAATGGTTGATCCATTATTTCAGAGAGTACTTGTTGAAGAATGCCAAAATAAAAAGATTCCTGTTATTTTCGATGAGGTGTTTACCGGATTCTGGCGTCTGGGAGCAGAGGTTTGTCTGCTAGATTACTTCACAAATGAGTTTTCGGGTTCTTAGCCAGATTGCTTTATATATCACTTATCTGGTTTTAGGAATTTCAACCTGTGTCTTTTGCTTTTTTCAGTCTGCTACAGAGTTTATCGGCTGTAAGCCAGATATAGCCTGCTTTGCCAAGTTGATGACTGGTGGCATTGTTCCCTTGGCTGTCACTTTAGCATCAGAAGCTGTATTTGAAGCATTTGTTGGAGATTCAAAGGTATATTCATCAGTTTCTTTTTCTTTTTTGGATGAATTCATCAGTGCATCTGCTTGTCACGGATTTGCTTCTGTGAGTGAAAAAATTTGTTTCAGCCAGAACTTTGTTGGATCAGCTAAAATACCCTTTTTGCTTCTCATTGGTGGTTACGCCTAATTCAAGTCCTCAAATATAATATGATATGATTGGTGGTGTAACCTCATTGCTTTGCTTCAGCTCCAGGCACTCTTGCATGGTCACTCTTACACTGCACATGCAGTGGGTTGTACAGCTGCTGTAAAGTCAATCAAATGGTTTAAGGACTCCAAAACAAATCATAATCTGATAACTGAATCTATGCTACTCAGGGAGGTATGTGAAAATGCAGTTGGCTGATAACTGTTACTGTACTTCAGTTAATAGGAATTTGCACGTGATAAATACAACGATTTCTAAAAGTTGCATTGCCTATCTGTTCCCGCGAACAGAGTCACTCCTCATTTGAAAGTTATTTAATAACAACTTTCTGTTTTCTCTCTTGATTAAAAAACTGTTTTTTTTTTTTGGTCTCCTAGACTGTTTTGGTGGAGACATGTAAATGCCCTTGTTTCAGACTATTCAGCACAATAGTCTTAGGATAAGTAAAAGGAAAAGTCACACATTTGGCTGCTCAGCCGAAAGTATGTGCATCTGCTAACCAATATACATAATATGTCTATATCACGCATCTTCCTGCTATTTTCGGGGGTGTGCGGCTATTTATGCAATTTCCCTAATTAAAAATATTTTTGCACAAACAATTGGAGCACGTAAATTTGCAACCTGTCAAAGCTGGGCAAGCATATTAGTGTTGTATGCCAAGATATTTGGGGCACACTCTAGAGCACAAAGTGTGATTTCAATCGACTGTAAAATCACCATATGGTTTTTGCTACATTACATGGATCCTTCATTTGCCTCGATAAGGTGTGGGTACTCTCTGCTGATTCTTAGTAAAAGCCACTAAAAATATAGAAAGAGACCTGTTGTAACCATGCTGGATAATTCCACACACCCATGCTACACACATATCCATAATAACTCTACGTAAGATAGGTTCTCTGTACCAGCTATTCAAATTAGTACTGAAGAAGGTATCCAGAGTCGTTACATTGAGTCATTTGAACAAAAAATTAGGCAGTAACACTAGGTCACCTTGTAAAAAAAGTTGTAAGGGGCCTGTTATAAAAGATGAATGCCCAACATCTTGTTTTTAACATGTTACTTTGCGTCTCCCACTTCATCATCTCTTGGATGTTTGCAGCTGTGGGATTTAGACATGGTGAGACAAATTTCCTTACTTCCAGCAGTGCACAGAGTGGTGGTGTTGGGGACTCTATGTGCATTGGAACTTCGAGCAGGAGGCTCTAATGCTGGGTATGCAGTCTATTCTACTTTCTTGTAAATTATGAGTTTTTTTTATTCGTTCTCTTTCATTCTCATTGTCAATGCAGTGATTGTTTAAACATGAAAATTCTTATGCCATATTAAAGTGGTGCACCATATGTAAGCTTTTGTCATAGAGCTCCAATTAAGAATCATTCGGAAGCTCCAAAAGTCAGTTCCTTTCTTGACATATCACAAAATTAGTCGGTTAAGCATACGAAGGACTCATTGTTATATTGCTCATCTCCAGCACTTGATTACCAATTACAGCATATAGTCAGTTTCTATAT
Source organism: Solanum medicagineum (assembly GCA_026153255.1). Lineage (NCBI taxonomy): Eukaryota > Viridiplantae > Streptophyta > Magnoliopsida > Solanales > Solanaceae > Solanum > Solanum medicagineum. The sequence continues at coordinate 1,927,173 of JAPFFP010000098.1, forward strand.
CGATTTGCCACCAAAACTATGTTCTGGTTTCATCTTTGCTTGTACTCGCGATACTTGTGAAGCTGAATTTTGTCCTAAACATGCAGGTATGCTTCTCTATATGCTAGATCTCTCCTTCAGAAGCTCCGTGAAGATGGAATCTATATGAGGCCTCTTGGCAATGTCATTTATCTCATGTGTGGGCCTTGCACGTCACCTCAGAGTTGCAGCAACTTATTAAACAAGGTGTATACAAGACTCGAGGAGCTCTGAACCAATGAATCTATGTGGAATTCAGAAGTACACGTTGTTAGGGGTGGGCATAGTTTGGCCAACTCAAAGTTCTCTACTTTTTGGATATTTGGTTTACATTTTTGGATTATAAAATTAGACTTCCGAGTTTATTGTTAAAGTTTATCGATTTCAGATTTAGTAAGTACCAATTTTGGGATATCCATAACCATAAGTCTGAAAAGTTTATACCTTATATTCAGTCCTACTCATAGCTAACATAGACACAGATATAATGAGAATATATACCAATAAATACATAATACAAGCCAAGACCCCTCCTAAAACATAAGTTGCTAGAACTATCTTCAAAATGCTGTTGGGTTGTGTCGGATCCTCGAAAACTAGTGCAGTTTTGAGTATCTGAGATGAGTGCGACAGCATTTCTGGACTGTCTCGAGCAACATAGACTACAATCTGAAGGATAGCAACTAGTTGCTTTATTTCAATATATTGTACTTCCTATCGACCTTAAAGAAACTACACTAGCTACTGAACAACACCTGGTATTGTGCATAGTACATCATGTTCAATCTCAAACAGTCCCAGGTAAAAATGCTCGTCCAGGTTGCCTGGCAGCTAATGGTCCGCGGCAGCCGAGGAGCTGCAAGCCAAAAAAAGGAAAGGACAGGAAATAGGAACTTAGCTACATCTACATGTTGAACATGTTTCAGAAATATCAGATGGAATATGAGGGTTATGTTTTGAGATAGATTCTTGTTTGATTAGTAAAGTCAATAAATTCTTGTTTGATTAGTAGAGTCTCGCTTTTTTATAGGGGTAGGTTCTTGCTGGGGCAGGACACTTTTCATTCTTCGTTCTAGACTAACTGCCATTATAAAAAGGTGATATTAGGGTAGAGAATGAATGTCGAACCTTAGCATTGACACCATCTGGCACGATCCTGTTCTGGGCTTTCCATTTCAGGTAATCGGTACGTTTGAAAGGTGTGAACCCCCTGAAATGCAAGGGAATTGCGGGTATAAGAACCTCCTTACAACACATTACAAGGCCGAAGAATGTCGAGATTTTATAACAATCCTGTGTCTTCGCAGAAACCTTCATGTCAAATCTGATAGCAATTAGAGGCATAATGTAGTAATAAGTTCAGCTGAACCAGAGAAAGCAATACCATTTACTGCTGACAATGATTTTCTGTCGACCAGGAAATTTGAACTTTGCACGACGGAGAGCTTCTTGGGCATGACGAGAGTTTGAATCCCTGCATCTAACAGACAACAACACTTGGCCAATAGAAATGCGCGCGCAAGTCCCAAGTGGCTTGCCGAATGCTCCCCTCATACCTGTCTGGAGCCTATCGGCTCCAGCACATGACAACATTTTGTTTATGCGCAAAACGTGATAAGGGTGAGCTCTGACTCTCAGATGAAAAGAATCCTTTCCTGCATTCTTCACCATGTACTTGTTGCACGCTATACGTGCAGCTTCCAGTGCCTCACTAGACACATTCTCTTTCTCCCAACTAACCAAATGCACACAGCATGGGAACTCATCAACTCCCTTTTTCTTCATGCCAACGTCGTAAATCCTAATCTTAGGATCGGGCACACCACGATTAAATCGCGATTTTGGATAGGGCTTTCCCTTTATTTGACGATAACACCTAGCAGGTCCTGCAACCAGAAAAGCAATTCCAGTAATCTACTTTTGCAAGTCTTGTTGAAGTAATCTAAATAGAATTTCATAAGAATATAGCCAGTGGTGGAACAACAATGCATATAAACAGGAACAGTGCATATATATCAACAAATAGTATTTATAAACTATATATATTAAATCATGAATACCCTTAATGAAATTTCTGCCTTTGTCGTTACATAACAGGCCAACCAATCACACCAGTATACAATTTATCCAAAATTTTAAATTTCATCTTGCAACAGTGAAATTTTTTGCTTCAACTTAAAGTGAAGCAATATCAAATTTCCATCATATCGCAGATCAAAAGAACATATTTCTAGACAAACATAGAGAATTTATTGCCTTATCAATCTCTCGTGAATATAATCCATAAAAAGTAAAGACATAGGTAATAAAATAGGCATGATGCACTGACTCAAAAGATTTTCACTTTTTTTGACTCAATAAATAACTTATGCTGACGTAACAAGTAACTTGTATATAATCATCTGTGCACAAACTAAGACAATAAAGTGATTTTGAGTTTTGTAAACTTACTTCTCCCCATGGCAGGGCACTGTTTGTTACTCTTCTTTTTTCTTCAAGGTTCTAGCACCTCAAAATGTAAAACAAGAAAATGAAATGAAATTCTTGAATACATCATATCCCATATTTATACATATCTTCCACCGCATTTATTAACTGTTGACACTCAATTTTTACCTTCCACGGTGTCAAATTAGTCATCAGGTTTTATTTTTATTTTTAACGTTTTTAAACAAATTGTTTAAAAAAAATATATAAATAAAAAAAAATTAATTATTTAAATTCTTACCCTTATATCCCTGTCACCCCCTTCTTCTTCCCTTCTTCTTCATTTCTTTCCCCTCCCAAAACCCTAACCTAGCCGCCCCTTTCTCCCATTCCCATGCCCCTTTTTCTCGACAACAACCCCACTATCCCCACGCATGCGCCGCAACCCCAAACGTTCTTGTCCCCAGGTGAACAACTTTACATGTGTCTATTTTTGCACCAAAACAGTGTAAAAGAATTGAAGTGTAAAAAGAATTTTCAAAGACCTATCAAATCACTTGAATTGAAGTGTGTAAAGGTTTATCTAATATGTATATGTATTCAATAGGAAAGGTTTTTCAATGTCCTCATATTTTAGAAAATGCTTTCAACAAAAAACTTTAATGTAAAGAGGAAAAATAAGTCATATTTTAAATTTACTGTCTCTTTTATATTCTAAGTGAAAAAACTTCAAATTAGATTTCAAATAATAGAGACTGTAAAGGTTTATATAAATCGTGTTCAAAAGGTTTTTTTTAAAAGCATTTTTCGGCTTATAAATTCTCATATAAAATTAAGAAGTATTCCTTTACATTAAAAAAAAAAACATTTTAATTTTTTTTTATATTGGGCCCGTGTTTGGTAGGGTTGATCCGATAACCCGTTTCGTCAAAACTGTTCTTCGCCCAAACCAAAAATTCCTTAGAGCGGACATAGACGATATTGGAACTTGCAAAATCTGTATAAATACACCCAAAATCATCTCGTCTCAAATTCTTGCCAAGCAATACTTTCGCGCTGTTGTTATCTTGACAGCTTTCTTTTGCTAAAAGGAGGAACTTTTCAGCTTTCTACAATCAAACTGTATGTCTCTTCTTCTTTGTACATTTAATCGTCTATTTGTGTATAATTAGACAACCCCTTTTCGTTTTTGGTGAAATTAATTATACCCTTTTCGTTTCTTGCAATGAATTGGACTATAATGATTTGAAATTGCACCATTGGATTATGTTTTAGGATGAGGGTAGGGAGTAAAGGAGGTTCTTTTGTGAGTTTTAATGTTATTGGGTGTTTTTCGTTCATTGCTAGTGTTAGAATGATCAAGTGTTTTTTGTTGCAGAGTTGCTGACGTAAAGATGGGTTATGAACCTGGTGGCTCATCCCGGGATGAGCGTGATGAAGGTAATACTTCTTTTTGTTTTGAATTTACTTTTGATAGTTAGTAAGTGGGTAGCGGTAAGGCTGCGTACACATTAACATTCCTGGAGCCCCACTTATGGGATTGCATTGGGTAATGTTGTCATTGAACTATCAAAAGTCAGTAATTTTGTGAAGAACAGGAAACTGTTGTTGAACCATTTGGTGAGGTGAAGCCTGGAGTGAAGCTCAAGCTTATTTGAAGTAAAATTCAGTATTTAGAAAAGTTAAAATTTACAAGTTGCAATTAAAATTAGTAATTTCTGTATCCTGTGGAGAATGATGCGATACGAATCCAGCTCTTTCGAAGTTGAGATTCAAAAGTTCTCTTTTTTAGATTTGATAATGCCTATACTAATCCTGCTGTTTCAAAAGTTTTTTTTGTGAGGATAAAATTGTTTGAAGCAGACACTTACCTAAAATTCGTAGCATGATCCATGAAAAGATAACCCCTCAGATCATGCTGCTTCATTGCTTCAAGTTTCTTTCTGATGTCCAACTTGTACCTCAATTTTTTCCACCAAGTACTTGCATTCTCCCATCAAGGCTTTGGCTGATTGAAAGAAATCACCTAGTTTTTTTTTGCCAAATTCAGTCCCTGGTCTCCCATAGGCTTAATGGTACCTACATCAATTTAATCACACCCTTGGATGCTTTGGAAGATGTGTTACCTGTGACTTGTGTGTATCTAAAATGTTTATTTTTCTTATAAAGGTATATATATAAATCTTATTTCAACCTGAATGCTGAATATATGTGGTCTCATACTTTGTTACAAATGTTAGCTCCTGGATTGCCTACCAGTAATTATAGTTGGTTCGGATATGAATTATGAGGACTTTTAGTTCTCCTTTATCCTGTAACAGATAGGAAAGACATTCTTGTATTTGTAAAGAGCTTTTGATATTATTACTATGATTATTTACTTATTTATTATTGTTATCATCATCAACATCATTTTTTTGCTGTTGAGAGTTCCATATACTTCTTCTCTGCGTATGACTGTGCTCTCCCCCCTTCAATTGAGTGGTAAGGAAAGCTTGCAATCCTTTCAGCATGTCACCTTCTCTTTCATCAACTTTTTTTCATGTGGGCTGGGTGGGGGTGGGATTTTTGAAATGCTATTGAAATAATGGTTGTTTGGTTGGTCTGTCTAATTGGTGGATTCCCTTTCGGTTGAAGAACCTAGTCATTTGCTTTGCAATATTTGCTGTATATAAATAATCTTATCATAAAAGATAAAAGAAGTTTGGTTGCTCGGTTAGTGGAATGTCAGGGTTGATTTTGGGAAGTCTCGAAATTGATGATATATATGAAAGAGAATGAAGAAAGGTGGGCCAGCGGAATTTCACTCATCTAATGTTCTTCACTGGGTGAGAAAACTTAAGTGGCTCATTTGATTGGTTAAGATATCAAATAGGAAATTGTCTCTCTTTCTCTTTGTGTGCGTGTTTGTGTGTTGGGATGGGGGTAGTGTAAAGCTTTGACCATTTTATTGACAATTAAGTTTGGTTTTAGTACCTGAAAGAAGGGGAAAGAGAGCTGTGATCTGATGGCTTAGAAGTTACTGCTTCTCCTTCCAGAATAAATGTAGTGTGTAATCATTTATCTTACTAAAAAATAAGTATGAAGTGTGGAAGAAGTAAAGGAAATTGTCAGTGTCTTGTGCTTATACGTTGGTTTATATATCATGAGTTTCTTAGCCCACGTATGGTCTCAGTGGATCTCATAATTAACAAGGTAGATGAGAATTTCATTATGGTGTTTTGTGCATCAATGATGTACCAATATGTATAGATGAAAGGTGTTTTTTGTAGGGGAACATGTTTTTGGTAGCTTATCTACTTTAAGAAGTTTCAGTCTTTGTGTTTCTATCCTTTGTCTTCCAACTGAGTTCCTTTACACTGACATATGGTTTTTTTGAGGCCTTGTATATCCATCAAATCGGCCTCATTATTCTTACTTTTTTCATTTTGAAATGGGTAGTATTATTGATGTCAAAAGCCAGCACTAATGTGCCTGTGATTGCAAACAAGAATCCAGAAGAGAGAGAGGTAAAGAGAAAAAGGAGCAAAGGATAAAATCCTGCTATACTATACGAAAAATTCCATTAATTGTAATTGGGTTAATTATCTTCTATGCATTCCTTTCTAATCCAGAATCTATCAACAGAAAACAATCTGATTTGGCCTACAGGTTGAGTTCCTGTGTCCTTCATAGCGTCTCATTTTTTCAACTTGTTCTGTTAAGTGAGAAGGCTGGCAACCTCAGGGTGATTTTACTGACAAGTATGTCTGGTTTTTGCAGATGATGAGGAAGAATATGACGAAGCTGGCAGTGGTAACCGACTTCTGGGATTTATGTTTGGTAATGTTGACTATTCTGGTGATCTCGATGTTGACTACCTTGATGAGGTGATTTTCTCCTTTCTCCCTATGTAATTTGGCTCTCAAATAATATGCTACGAGACCCCCAAGTATTATGTTCTTATAGGTACTAAAGTGTCTCCAAGTAGCAGTGGAACCTAACACTTAACGTGATGATTATTTGCTGGTTTCAGCATAAGCAACTCCATTATACCTTTACAGGTGCCATATATTGTATTTTAATGTCGAAAGAAGTCCGCCAGAGGTTGGACATTGTTGAGTGTGGTGAAGTGTTCAAGCTCCCTTTCACTATTTTGGCTGTCGCTAGGAACGAAACGTAGGAGTGCTTTCTTGGAATTCAATACAAAATTTTGGGAGGACCATGAAGGTTTGGAGGGATACTTTGGAATCCAAAGGGTTCAAATTGAGTAGAATCAAAACAGAATACTTGGAGTGTAAATTCAGTGTTGCTAGAGATGTAACAGACATTGAAGTGAAGCTTGCTCAACCTATTCTTAAGAGGGAAAGCTTTAAGTATCTTGGATCCACATCCAGAGTAGTAGCGACATCGAGGATGATGTTACACATCGTATTGGGGCAACTTGGACGAAATTGAGGCTTGCCTCATGAGTACTGTGTGATAAAAGATACCAACTGAGCTTAAAGGAAAGTTTTACCGAATGGTGGTTAGACCATCTTTATTATATGGGGTGGAGTGTTGGCCAATTAAGAATTCACATGTTCAGAAGATGTAGGTCGCGGAGATGAGGATGTTGAGATGGATGTGTGGACATACCAGGAGTGATAGGATTAAGAATGAGATCATCCGGGAGAAGCTAGAGGTGGCCCCTATGGCTGACAAGATGAGGGAAGCGAGACTATGTTGGTTTGGACATGTGCAGAGAAGGAGTATCGAGGCTCCTGTTAGGAGGTGCAAGAGGTTAGATTTAGGGGATATGCGGAGGGGTTGAGGTAGACCGAAGAAGTATTGGGAGGAGGTGATCTGACAGGATATGGTGAAACTTCACCTCATCGAGGACATGCCTTAGATAGAAAAGAGTGAAGGTTACGTATTAGAGTAGAGGGTTAATAGGTTATTAGGGGTAGGTCGTTAATTGACTTTGTGAAATACTAGGTTAGTAGGAGTAGTGATGTCTTCACATCGTATATTTGTTTACTCTTAGCGTATTTACATTGTCTATATATCTTATGTTGTCGTTTTCCATTTCGATATGTTAATTTTATTGTATTTATATAATATCATGTGTTTTTCCTTATTAGTCGCCCTTTCTGTTCCCTGTCCTTTTGCTTTTCCCATATCTAGTTTATTCTGCTTATAGGTTTTTGAGACGAGTGTTCCCAGTAAACAGCCTCTCTACCTCTACGAGGTAGTGGTAAGGTCTGTGTACATTCTACCCTCCCAAACCCCACTTGTGGGATTCCATGGGGTATGTTGTTGTTGTTGCTGCCTACTCCTAAAATAAGTTACGAATTGTATATGGTCAAATGTTTTTGTGAAGCAAAACAGTGTGTGAATTAAGCTGCAAATTGTGTAGGGTCAAATGTCCCAATGATGAGGTGTGAGAGGTTGGCTATGGTGAGGTTAATGAGAGGTAGAGCTAGGCCGGGGAAGTATTGGGGAGAGGTGATTCGACTGGACATGACACACTTGCAAGTTGCGACTTACCAAGGACACTGGCCCTAGTTAGGAGGTTATGGAGGTCGAGGATTAGGGCATAAGATTAGTATGTAGTAGGGCATTGTCTAGCTTCTTTGTCAGTATTATAATTATAATAATTATTATTATTACTCTTCTACTGTATTATTTTTTTATATTATTACATGTTATTTCATTTGCTTCAGTTATTGTATTACTAACTTTTGTTACTATTCTTCTCTCCATTATTTCGATTTCAAAGTTGCTTTGATATGCTATGCTATGATTTACTTGAACAGTGGGTCTATTGGAAACAACTTGTCTGCCTTTACAAGGTAGGGGTAAGGTCTATGTACGCACCACCCTTTGCAGACCTCACTAGTGGGATTACACTGGGTATGTTGTAAAAGAATGCAATCAAACATGGTATTATTTATGCAAGAATTAATAGATGGATAACTTACCTCCTAACCAGCTATCAAAGGACTCGTAATTGTACAATTTCTTTCGATAAGAACAGTTGCAGCAAGAGCCAGGCGTTTCCTGTAGCTAACATCTTAATAATTTCTTCTAAGGGATGATGGCCAAGTTTATTACCTATTTCTGGAAGTCATTCATTCATTTTCATGCTCCTCAAATTTCTCTTTAAGATCTTGCATTTTGTGTGGTTTGAGCTTCTTCTGTTGTCGTCTTTGCTTATCAAGAGGTCAAATTCTGATGGAAATTATGTTTTTCAGGACGCCAAGGAGCATCTTGCTGCTTTAGCTGACAAGCTTGGTCCATCTCTGACAGAGATAGATGTATGTAGCAGAACTCTTTTGTCTATATTTTGGAATTATATCTTCTGAGAAGTGTAGACACAATCTTTCTTCACTATGATTTATTTGGAATTGTATTTCGGATGAGGTGGTACAAATATGAATGATTGTAACCCAATAACTACCTGAGCAGTTTCGTTGCTAATATTTTTTCCATGTCTCTTTCCCTTGGATTTTCAGTTGTCGGGGAAGTCCCCACAAGAATCTGTAGATGCTGCTGAACAAGGTACATGTTCAATAAATGCTGACTCATGCAGTTTCTTTGAGACTTCCGTTGACAATTCTTTTGTCCTTTTCTTTCATCCTATAAAAAGTTTACCTTTATCACTAGTGAAAGCATTGTTAATTAGACGTTGTAAGCTTGGGTTTGAACCCGTATACGTTATAGAAAAAGCCAGCAACAATTTACGTGCTTGACATTCTGATAATTTATATCACTGTTGTTTGGGAAATACTGGAAACTTTTACGAAGTTGATATATATGGTTAGGCTAGAGCAGCTAGACACTGATACTTGAAATAGTTCCATTAAATGGAGCTCTTTAGCTACACTACATGCAGCTGACATTCTTTTGTTTAACAGACTCTTTATGTCTTTTCTGTGCCAGAAACTCTTATGTTTCTGCATTTCTTTGTGTTATTATGTCTGAACCTTGGTGTGTTAAAGCTCCAGTGGCTTATAGCTCTTCTATTCTGTTTTCTGAATTATTATTCTTATGTTAATTCACAGCACACGGTTCATAGAGCTTACTCTAGGTTTTCATCATCATTCTGAAGCCATTAGATTTAATTCACCTATCTTTTCTTTCAGAATCATTTCTCATTACTGGTCTTCCCTCTGCTTCATTGAACACACAGATTATGATGAGAAGGCTGAAGACGCTGTAGATTATGAGGACATTGACGAGCAATATGAAGGGCCTGAGGTACAATCTGTTACTGAAGAGGACCTATTATTGCCAAAGAGGGATTATTTTTCAACAGAAATCTCTTTAACTACTTTGGAGAAACGTGCTTCTGTTTTCGATGATGAAAACTATGATGAGGATGATGACGAAGAGAAGGAACAGGAGGTGGCAGAGAACATTGCTGAAGTTCAATCTGCTCCTGGAGAAGGTTAGTTTAAAAGCATTATTTTCTTGGGCACTGGTGTTTCATAAATGCTTTTATATTGTTACTCTCAAGTATTGAAGACTGCCTACAATCTTTAGAGTGTAACTTTTCCTTTTGATATTTTAATCTCTTCACTGATTGCCACTACTAGAGATATAGGGCTGTTCTTCATGTAAGTATGTTACAAGCCTCAGTTCTATTACAGAAAGTTGCTGCTCACCTAAAATGAAATTGAAAGCCGACATGACCCAGAGTCCCATCTGTAAGAGGGAAGCGGAAAATAAAATGAGAATAGTGAAACCAAGATGTTATCCTAGAACACAAGATAAAATTAAGTTTATCCTTTAAATAAGTCTTTGTGTTCGGTATTTGTCAAAAGTTTTTTTTGCTTGCAGCTTTTTGTGCCAAATTTCTGTTTTCTGCTAGCAATTTTTGGTGTACTAAAATTGTTTGCCACAGCTGTAACAAGTCCATGAAAAAAAAATACCTTTTTGGTGGGAGGTCTTATGAGGGAAAGATCATGGGGGTTAGATGCCTTGACGCTAGGGCAGGGCTCTGAACTAGCAGATAGCTTTTGCAGCGGGAAGAGGCAGGGAGCTGTGGGTAGGATGGACAGAATGTGAATAACGAGAGACATGTTGCATACTTTCCTTATTCTATTTTGCTTCAGCTTGTTTTTTAAGGGAAATGGCCAAACTGCTCTTCAGACTGGTATCCTGAGGAACTAGTCAACACGAGCACAAGCTGGTCCGGACGCCGTTTAAAGAAATTGCTCTCTGTTTGAATTTGGCTCCTAATTTGCCCTTATTGTTGAAGTACTTGCTCAGATTTTTGAGAAGGAATAGTTGCTCGGATTGCCTCTCAAAACTAATGAAATTCACTCTTCCTTTTTCAATCAATTTTTTTATTTTAGGGCCAAATGTGTATTTAACTTCTGTTTTCTAAAATGGCCGGTGGAAGACAAACAGGAAAAAAAGAAGAAAAAAGGAGATGTAACTTTTTTCTGCTGAAATATGCATCAAAACTAGAGCACTTTGTGTCATGTAATGGATTAGTATCTGTTAGCTTTGTATTTCATCTCAAAGATTTCTGGATAACACTATCAAAGAATTCTACTCCTGAATGTACCCTTTCTTTGAAGGAAAAAAAAAGGACGTTAAGATATGAAAATTTGACTGCTTTCCAAGATCTGCTGAGATATGAGGAATCAATTTTGGATTGGGAGATTACTGTAGGAGGAAAAGGAATAATTCCTGGTGACTCGGACACCCGGTGCAAATCAAAAAACAAAAAAAAGGAATAATTCCTGGAGCTGCATAATTTCAGTTTAATATTTCTCTTTGTGTCTTCACTTTTGTCTTTTTGTGATGTTCTGTTTGTAGGACAGTACAGCAATGAAGCTGAAGTCATTTTCCATGGAAATAAGGTTCCAGAAGAAGTTATATCCACAGATGCTCCCGAATCTAGTGAAGATCTTCAAGAGGTTTGTCCTCTACAATTTAAAATGAAAAACTGCTTATCTTTTTGTGTTCCTTTTATTCTGACTTGTAGCATGAAGTGCATGTCATCTCCTTCTTTCTCTCTTCTTATCCTTTCCTTCTTGTGAAGTAGGTTATCAAACAATTGATATCATTGTGTCACTTTGTATCTGTGAGCGATTTTGTTGGATGAATTCTTGAGATTTTCCTGGAATTGATTGATGTACTAGACTCAATTTGGTAAAAGATAGTAGGATTCAAAGGACAAGTTGTAAATTTGGACCAATACAGTCTTAATACTGTCTTTTGAGGAGATCACTTTACAAAAAAAAAAAAAGGTTCATAACATTCCGTGACGATAATTTCTTCTAGTGGTTGAAAATTGATAATGCTAGTTAATGCATTTTGTAAATACCTTGAATTGTTGTATTTATAGTTGCTGAAGTATCTGGGCAGATAGATTTTTATGATGTTAAAATCCTATAATTTCTCGTGGACCTCTGTTAGTATTATACAAACTTTTAGTTTTACTTCTGTTTTTCTTTTCTTCACAGTTTCACTTTGGGAAGTTGACAAATATTAAAGCATTTTTTTTCCTCTGCCTGTCTATTGTGCTGGAGATCTGCGTTTATTTGAAAGCAGTTTTGTTAAGTGTTTGCATTATTGTTCTCCTCTGTTATGTTATTCTACTTAATGCTTGGCTTAAGCTAACAACTGCAGAGACTATAGTTGTCTAATTCTGTTTTCTGATTTAGAATGATTCTTGTTTTTTAAACTGTGCTGTTTTTTATGCTGGTTGTCAGGAAGAACCTCATGCTTTAGAAGAGCCAGTTGATAGTCAACGCTCTCTGCCTCTACCTGTTCTTTGTGTAGAAGATGGGGCGGCAATTCTGAAGTTTTCTGAAATTTTTGCCCTTCATAAACCTCGGAAGAAAGCAGAGAAGAGGGAGCGACGTTGCTCTGTTCCCAAAGGTACCTTTTGCTAATAAGAAAATCTCTTTCTTCAGTTCTCTTTAGTAGTGTTAGTACAGTTGAGCCTTTCTGTAGCATATTCCTGTATCAACAGACAAATACAAGGCCATGGACACACCGGGTATTGTTGAAGAAGATGAAGTTACATTACTGAGAGGGTCCTATAAAGAGTTTCCTTGGTTGAGGAGGACCCATGTACATCATGATAGTGCTTCAATGGTGCTGGATAATGAACCAGGAACCGATCAAGGGACTGACGACTTAAAGCCAAAAATTGAGAAAAAGGATTCTTGTTGTAGTGCTGAACCAATGAAAGAAAATCTATCAATGGATCTTTCAGCTGATTGGAGCTCAACCATTTGTCCAGAGTTCTATCCTCTTGACCAGCAAGACTGGGAGGATAGAATTATCTGGGATAATTCTCCTCCATTGAGTGATAATACTGCTGAGAGTTGTGAGATTTCTGAACCTGATTATGAAGCATTGACTGATAAACAACTAGATGTGGAGGCCGAGTCTCAAAGTTTTCAGTCAGAGAAAGAAATTGAACCCCATGAAAAAGGTCATAGCTCCTTTTTTTCTTCAAGTGTTTCTGTGGAGCCTTTTGGTTCAAAAGAACCTTCAGCACACCTGGATACGTCGTTATCAGAAGGAAGATATCACCCTCAGCTTTTGAGATTAGTGTCTCGCTTGAATGCAGATAGGCAAAAGAGCACAGATTCTCCAAAGGATGGAGACACTGGTGAAATCCTTAGCAGTGATGCCTTAAGGAGATTTAGCAAGCTTACACTACAAAATAGAGATATACTGGACGAATCTTGGGTTGACAACATTATTTGGGAACCAGATCAACCCTTTCTGAAGCCAAAGCTCATATATGATCTTCAAGATGAACAAATGCTTTTTGAAGTTTCAGATAACAGAGACGGCCAACAGTTTTTGCATCATGCTGGAGCAATGATCACAACTGGTTTAGGGAAGCCCAGTCATGGTGATTCTACTGAGTTATATGGTCTCAGTGGTTTATCCGGGCGTTTCAATATTGCCAATGACAGATTCTATTTGAACAGAAAGTCAACTCAGCAACTAAAATCACATTCAAAGAAACGCACTGCACATGGTCTCAAAGTTCTGCACTCAATACCAGCTCTTAAGCTGCAGACAATGAAGGCTAAACTAAGCAAGTAAGTGTTGTGTACTTCAATTGACACTCCCTTATAGAAATGGTTAATTCTTCTCTAATTCACTTTTTTGGTATAGTAATAACTTAATTAATGTGTTGAGAAAAATTCCCTGTACTCAAATTATAGAAAAATATAGTTCTCTACAAGTAACACCCTCTCATTTTTACCCCATGGTGCACTACATGTTTATTTGGAACAAAAACATGAAAAACATGACCACATCTGAATGGCAGTAGTTCACACCCTTTGAAAGCTGTGTTGCTCTTTTCTTTTCGAATTATCTATAGGTCCGAAAGAGTTACACACCACTCGTTTTACTTTATCTGATGTTGCAACCTAAAATCACATCTTAATCTTAACTATCAGTGATGTTGACGACTGTAAACAAATTTAGCAGTGTCCTCCATAACTACCTTGCAACTTGGGAAGGCAACTATTGATATTCCATGTCCTTTCCAAATATTTACATATGCAAGCAATGGAGTAATCTTCTTTTTGTACAAGTTTTGTGCTCTGGGATTAGCCTCCTTTGCTGCAGACAAGCGAAACAGACATACTTTACATGAAGCATTGGGTTTTTTACTGATGCATAGTGGTATTCTACTTCCTCTCTTTTAGTAAATGATGATTGACTGACCAAGAAGATTCCACTTCCCTTTCTTTTTCATTTCCCAGAAGATTCCTCTAATGTCATGCCTAGAGTAGGGGGTGATAAATATAGTCCATAACTCATTTGAGCCCCCATATTTTAATCGGTCAGGCATGGGTTACATTTGGGCAGAACCCATCTTAACCCATGACAAAAGCTAGTCCAAAGTTAACCCATTACTCAACCCAAACTCAACCCATCACTTTTCAGGCTTATTTGTGTGTTTAGCCAGAAGTGACTTTGGTTTAGCAGTTCAATAATTTACTTATCAGTTGGCTTAAAGCAACTCAGGGCATAAAACAGTTTTCTCTTACATCATTCTCTGTGGACTTTGGGATTAGCATCATAAGCGCCATACTGCCATTAGTGTTTTGTTAGACTACCTAATGACCTCTGTTAACAAGATTTGAGATGTGTTCTCTTGGATTTATCATATGTATTGGTTGATTGCTTCATTTTTCATGTCTATTTATGTGATTTATTGCTCTTTGCAGTAAAGACATAGCAAATTTTCATCGGCCAAGAGCTTTATGGCATCCCCATGACAATGAGGTGGTACTTAAGGAACAGAGAAAGTTGCCTACACAAGGGCCAATGAAAATCATTTTGAAGAGCTTGGGTGGCAAAGGAAGTAAACTTCATGTGGCAGCAGAGGAGACCATTTCTTCCCTCAAGTCAAAGGCGTCCAAGAAGCTTGGTTTATATTTTTTCCTATCCTTATTGTTCCTAAACTTTACGTATATTAAATCTATTTAGTATTTTCAGATCCCAGCTATTACTAACTTTCACCATGTTATTTGTCTATAGATTTCAAATTGTCGGAGCCAGTAAAGATAATTTACTGTGGGAAGGAGCTTGAAGATGATAAATCTCTATCTGCCCAAAATGTGCCACCAAACTCTGTGCTGCATCTTGTTCGTACCAGGATACATTTGTTGCCTAGGGCACAAAAGCTTCCTGGGGAGAACAAGTCCCTGCGTCCTCCTGGCGCGTTTAAAAAAAAATCTGATCTTTCTGCGAAAGATGGCCATGTTTTCCTAATGGAGTAAGTAAACCAAATATTTTTATTGCATGTTTACTGTGGATATTCTGATGCCCTATCTTCTTTGATCGTTTCACGCTCAATATGGATACATACCCTATACCTGTTAAATTGCAAGCAGTTTTTCTCTTCTAGTGGATGCTCCATCGGTTTTGTGTAGTTTTGTGGCATTCATACGACCATTGGGTAGTCAATATCTAGGGCAAAACATAATTTGTGACAAGGATAGTGACACAATGACAGGTTGTTTACCCAACCATCTGTATGTCAAAATATTGAAATTACTACCCCTCGGATAATCTGTTTGTGCTGATTGTTGGTTGTTTAGGGACTAGTCTAAGTGATTCACACTTATAACTCTTTACCTGTATATATCTTCTCCAGGTTATTCTCATACTTAGTTTTGCTTTGGTGAAACCTGAATCTTAATGTGAGCATGATTGTTTAAGTTTATCATTGAAGACATAAGAAGTAGTGTTTCAAAGGAAAGACTGGTTTGTAGACAGAAAGTTGAGGTTCGTGAGATACGGACAGTTGCATGGCTTGTGAAATACTCTTCCATTTTCTTTCAATAAACTATAGTTTTTCCTTTATTTTTAGTGTACAGACTTTAAAGAGATGTGGTACCCGAGTCCTAAATCATTGTCCATCATTACTGTGTTTCCCTAAAATTGGCAAGATGTCAGTCATGTGAAAACATGCCGTGTCATTTCGATAGCTATGAGAGAGATGACCCATTTATACAAAGAAACATTAAAACCTGAGTAGCAGTCCTGTT
>JAPFFP010000098.1:1947740-1964142 GCA_026153255.1 Solanum medicagineum
ATGTATATATATATATATATATTACATATGGGCTGGGCCTTCTACATACTAAAAAAGAACTAACTACATTCTAACTAAGAGGATGATCTATCATGAATAATTTTTGACTAATATCTGTTCGTTGTTGCTTCTGTATGAATATGTGTTGGATCTATTTCCCTGTTTAATCTGCCTTTCCCTGTTATCTCTGAAGGAGCCTCACATGGAGGTACTCTCTCCTGGATCAAAAGGTGTTCAGACCTACATAATGAACAGACTATTGGTATACATGTATCGTGAATTTCGTGCTATTGAGAAACGCGGTTCACGTCCTTTCATCCGTGCGGATGAGCTGTCTGCACAGTTTCCTAGCTTGTCAGAGGCCTTTCTTAGGAAAAGGCTCAAACATTGTGCTGATTTGCAGGTATTTTTGGGAACATCATTCAATTCCTGGGTAAATTCTTTGGTACAGACATTAGAGGGAAATAATTTATTAAACTTGTGTTTATCGCACTTGGTGTGTTCCTTCCCCTTATGTGTCTGTCTTAAGTAACTTGGGTGCTGACATGATGCAGAGAAGATCAAATGGACAGTTCCAATGGGTTATGAGGTTCAATTTTCGGATACCATCTGAAGAGGAATTGAGGAGGCTGGTTTCGCCGGAAAGTGTGAGTTCTTTCGAAAGATTCCTGTTTTAAATTTCCCTCTCATCTCCTCCACACCCTGCTGAAAAGATCTTCCTCTCTGCAATTAAAAAAAGGGAAAAGGGTTATAAAAAGTATTCTTTAATTGATGCATTAAGAGATGTCATGCACTTGTCAAAATAATGTAAGTACAAATAACACTTTCTTAAAGCCTCATCTTTCGATTATGAGGAGGCGTAATCTTCAGATGCACATTCAATTCAGGCATGTTAATCTATATTATACAGTACTTTCTTTTATGAAGTAATGTGTTTCATAGGAAGGCATCATTGAGATGCAAAGTTACAGGAGGCTAATTACAAAAGAACAAAAGAGCAGAAGAACATTTTTGCCCCAAATACAATGTCTGAATCAAGAACTAAAGTGCTAATAAAATCCAAAAGCGAACTAGTTACTGGGGACAACATTGTCCAACAAAGTAGATCTAAACATTTAGCTTTAAGAATGGCTTGGAGTTGAGATGCCATCAGAACACCTTTTATTTCTCTCATTCCAAAGGCTCCAAAAAATGGCAGCAGGGATCATCAACCAGGTATCTTGATGGTCTTATCAACTTTCCAACAACTCCATCTCACATATACCGCTCTCAGATTCTGAGGCATTACCCATCTGAATCTAAAAATGCTGAAAAAACACTCCAAATGCCAAAATCTTCTAGACAATGCAGGAAAAGTTGGTTGACTGTTTCCATCTGACAATTGCAAAGATAACATCTGTTTACAAGTTGATGTCCTTTTCTGTTTAGGTTATCTATAGTACGCTGACACTAATGAGGGCTAACCAACTG
This sequence comes from Solanum medicagineum, assembly GCA_026153255.1. Lineage (NCBI taxonomy): Eukaryota > Viridiplantae > Streptophyta > Magnoliopsida > Solanales > Solanaceae > Solanum > Solanum medicagineum. Next base: position 1,949,211 of record JAPFFP010000098.1, read on the forward strand.
AAGCACATAATCTTAGTAGGTGGTGTCCTCCGAATCAATTTCCCAGGCCATGGGTCAATAACCTAATCTTGGTTTACAAGCTGTCTATAACATTTTTTAGCAGAATTATATCAAAAGCATGAAGGTACTTAGAAATGTTGATTAAATCTTTTCCCCTTCATTAAAAGTCCCTAGAATAGATAAAATTGTCATTTATTATTTTCCTAAAATAATTGTTATTAATTATTATCCTAATATTAGGAATTTGAAATTAATTAAATGTATAGATTTTAATTTTTACATATTACTACTTACTAATAAGCAAATAAGAGAGGAACTTCCGGTAGTAGGGGCATTTCGGGAAGTTGCTTTCCCTTACCTCTCTTTTACTATTTTTACTACTTTTTCTCTTAATTTTCTTTTAATGATTTTTTTTAGTGGGAAATTTTGTTAATTTTGGTGGAGAATTTTATTACTTTTTCTTTTATATATTTTAAAATTTTAAATTATATGTTATGTATTTAAGAATTAGAGAAAAGTGATACTATAAATTACAACAATTGAAAATTTAAAATATTTACTAAAAAATTGGCCTACACTCGAAATTAGCTTATGCCATATAAATTGGAACAGATGGATAATATATATTATTTCATAATTACGTAAAAGGTACTACAATTGCAAAATTTACTAACTTAAAATTTTAAATAATATATTAAAAATTTGATCGACTCTCAATATTTCACATTTGTCATACAATTTGAGAGAAAAAGAATAAATATATTATTTGAAAACTACGTTAAAAGTACTATAAATCACAATAATTACTGACTTAAATTATTTAAAAATCATACAAATTTTAGTTGAGTCTCCTAATTTCATTCGTGCTACATAAATTAAGACAAATGAAGCAACAATTATCTTTATATCTAGTTTGTAATAGGTAAGAACTCCTAATATTTAGTACTTTAAAATTGACTAAAATTTTGGTTCTTAAATGTTTTCTTATTTGAACTATATCAGAAATTATTATTTTTAATATAACTTTAACAATAGTCGCTAACACTAAACTAGTTTTAATAAGAACGCATAAGGCCTAAATCATGCGGCTCCCCACTCTCCTATGAAAGACCTAGAACGTAATTCATCAAGGATGGTATAATTTGTTTTTCTTGTTGAGTAGTTCAAATTGCTGGACTCTATTGCAATAAGAAATTAATATTCACTCCCTTTGATTTTCATATCTGACAAAGTGGGCAGAGATTGTGACTTCTGAAAGTTATTGACCTCAGTGCAAACTAGGATTCAACTGTTTTCCCCTGAATGTAGTAAAGTTTTTGCTGTACTGGTATTGCCCCAGTATGGTCTCTTCTTCTCTACCGTTTCATGTTGACTATGTTTTTGGATTTTCAAATAAATTCTTTGTTTTGTGCTTGTCATTTGATTCAGGTATGTGCATATGAAAGCATGCAAGCTGGCCTGTATAGGCTTAAGCGCCTAGGTATTACGCGGCTTACTCATCCTACAGGTCTATCAGCTGCTATGAACCAGCTTCCAGATGAAGCAATTGCTTTAGCTGCTGCATCACATATTGAAAGGGAACTTCAAATCACACCGTGGAACTTGAGTAGCAACTTTGTTGCCTGTACAAACCAGGTAGATCATACTTACATGATTTATCTTTGTAGTCTAGTCTTCAACAAAATGTTCTTCTCTTTTTGGATTGTGTATTCCGGAAAGGGTGGTATGAGAAAACACAATCCAATAAAATTCGGAAATCTGTAATGTATCTTAGAAACTATGTTTGGTCATTCTTGTTCTGGTATGGTCACTTCTGTCAGCTTCGCAACCTTTTATCTGGTCATCAGAGATGCATTGTCATAGCAGCCTTGATGTCTTTAAATAATTCAGAACTTTCTGTTGCCTTGATAGAGTATAAAGAACATTCCTTTTATCATTAAAAAAAAATTATAATAAGTATTCCTATTGTAGCATCTACTGTTTCATCAAGTTAGTACTGTGAGATATGTGTCCACATTTTTTTTCTGTAATTCATAGCATCCTAGCTAGTCCTGAAACTTGATCTCTCTTGATACTTTTCTGTAGGACAGGGAAAATATTGAGCGTCTGGAAATCACTGGTGTTGGTGACCCATCTGGTCGAGGATTAGGGTTCAGTTATGTACGCACCACTCCTAAGGCTCCAATACCAAATGCAATCTCCAAGAAAAAAGCAGTTGTTGCCAAAGGGTCAACTGTAACAGGCACTGATGCAGACCTACGAAGACTGAGCATGGAAGCTGCACGCGAGGTGAGTTGATAGTGATAGTACTAGGATTTGGATTTTACAAACCTTCCAGGTTCTTGGTTTACTTGGCATCAGATGCGGTTTGTTAAAAGTATGTTGTTCATCGACATATATGTCAACTAGTTGTTATGAATCTGGACCGACTGTTTCTTCTTATGTTCTACCATTCTATGTGGTAAATTGCTAGGAAAAGAAAGTCTCTGATTTGATTTTGTAACCTGAATGAATATACCCCTTATGAAAGCTTATTCAGAACAAAATTAGTTCTGTTGGAAATGTTTCTATTTAGTTCACAGCCTAGTTGATGGGTGCATGAGTAGTTAATTGTTTAGTCCTAGGGCTTTGATGTGCTCATGTCCAGATTGAACCCCATTTCTCCCCTCATTCTTTTATCTTGTGGCTACTCGAATGTGTTTTTTGGATGAGTAGTCCAATGGGTTTTCTCCTATCAAATCACAAATTTATTCCCCTACATTTTAGGTTCTTCTCAAGTTTAATGTTCCAGAGGAGCAGATTGCTAAACTAACAAGGTGGCACCGAATTGCTATGATTCGCAAGCTTTCTAGTGAGCAAGCTGCATCTGGTGTGAAAGTTGATCCAACAACAATAAGCAAATATGCTCGTGGCCAGCGCATGTCATTTTTACAGCTGCAGCAGCAAACCCGAGAAAAATGTCAGGAAATCTGGGACCGACAAGTTCAAAATCTTAGTGCAGTTGATGGTGAAGAAAATGAGAGTGACTCTGAAGTGAACAGTGACCTGGACTCATTTGCTGGAGACTTGGAAAATCTTCTTGACGCAGAGGACTTCGAGGATGGTGAGGAGGGTACTCATGAGCCCAAACATGATAATGTAGATGGAGTCAAAGGATTCAAGATGAGAAGACGCACCTTTCAGGCTCAGGTGGAAGAGGAGATCGAGGATGAGGCAGCTGAAGCTGCAGAATTATGCCGCATGCTCATGGATGGTATTGAACATGGATATATATGTATATATTTATTTTATGTCGTTTCTAGTCCATCTTTGTTATCTTGATGCAATAATTTGCAAGATTGAGAAAATTAAGAATTTGGTGCACTTTCTCTATTGGTGCCACTTTAATGTTGCTTTCTAGTTCTCCTGGAAAATGGAGATTTAGTTGGAGGAATGTTGGAGGAGGAAAAAAGCATATTAGATGGGTCCTTATGCCGCTACTGGTTGGGCAGGGTAAAGATGGGTGGGGTATGATGTATCTCTTCATGCCTATCAGTTGGGAATTTGTATTATCAAGGATCGGGTTCTTTGTTGATATGTCTCGGCATGGTCAATACTAAAATCCTTTTTCACGTGAAGTTCACAAATGAAGCAGCAATGTTATTTCTGGCCTGGAGTTGAGTACTGTTTAGAATTTTATTGAAGTCTTGACTAGTTGTTTAAGTTACATTTTATCCTTGAAAGATTCATTAAATCGGAATTAGCTTTGGTTCAGAATATTGCAGGAAAATATTACCAAATAGGAGTTGATATATAAATTGATCCAAAGTGCACATAAGAAAACCGCCTACTCCCTTCTATAGGTACAAGTCAACAATTTTCCTTTAAGGTAGATTGTAACCCTCTTCTTCAATAGAATAATTTTACACATAGCATCTTTCTTCATGGTAGAAACCATTTTATTTGTTGCCTGCTAGCAAGTGGAGCCTATCTTAGAATATGTTTCTTATTTGGTATTGTTTTATAAATAACTACTATCTTGCAGATGACGAGGCCGACCGGAAGAAGAAAAAAAAGGACAAAGCCATGGGCGAACAAGTTGGTTTCATGCCAGATATAAGATACAGGTTTAGTAATGAAAGCACTGATCGGGGTAAAAAACCTCAGATATTTGCCAAGCCAAGCATCAAGTCTGATGGGCTAAATGTGTTGGATTTCATTGGAGATCAGAAGGAGGTTGTCGTCCTTTCTTCCTCAGTAATTCCATTGTGTTATCTAATAAAAATAATAGGACATTGTAGGCGTGTCGTAATATGTCAACCAGGTGACACAATTCTCTGTTTTTCCTTTTAGCTGCAGGCTGAAGGGTTTGCTACTAAAAGAACCCCATCTAGCAAGATGAAACCCAAGAAAAAATTTGATGTTTTGGACACTGGATTGTTTAATAAAAAGGTTAAAATACTAGGGGAGGGAATAAAGGTAAATGTCTCTACATTTTATTGAATTAGAATATATCCTTGCCCGGTGTTTCTTGGTTCTTGTAAGACGCAGCTCTGATATGATACCCTCCTTGGACACAGCCGCTGAAAGAGAAGAAGTCAGCAAGAGACAGTTTTGTCTGTGGAGCCTGTGGTCAGGTTTGTGGTTATATTTGAATAATCATCTTATTCTTTCCAAAAAAGTTATGAAGGTTGATCAATTGACTGGTCCATACAGCTTGGTCACATGAGAACTAATAAGAATTGTCCCAAGTATGGGGAAGATGTGGAGGCACGAGCAGAAAGCACTGATCTGGAAAAAACTACAGGAAAATCTATGAGTTCTATTGATCTCTTGGATCAGCCCCAGATCTTCTCAAAGAAAGTCATCCAAAAAAGTGGAACAAAGAATGTGATGGTTGAAGTTCATGAGGATGATAGTTCCAGTTCAAAGGCCAAAGTTCTGAAGGTCAAATGTGGTTCAACCGACAAGCTTCCTGATAAACCTACTCCTGCTACCTCTCTTAATTCTGACATACTGGTGACTTCTGATGCTGAAATTGGGACTGTACCACCCCCCATAAAATTTAATAAAATTAAGTTTTCAAATAAGGTGAGAGCCGAGGATGATTCCAATGAAGCTCACAAGCCTTCCATTGTAGTAAGGCCACCAACAGAGACTGCAGACACACATCGCAGCAAGAAAATTGTAATTAAGCAACTTAAGGACTCCACAAGTGTGGATGAAGGCTTCCTGGATGGAAGCAGTGGCACGGAGTTCAGGAAGACGAGGAAAATCAATGAATTGTCGTACTTGGGGCAGCAAGAGAGGGAACCCTTCTATGAAGAGGCTTTTGGAAGGAAAAGAATGGATGATACACGATCATGGATAGAGGAGGAGAGGAGGAGAATCGCTGTGAGGCAGAGCGAAGAAAGAGCCAAGATATATGAGCGACAGAAGGCATTAGATGAGCAGGAGAAATTAGCGGCGATTGAAAGCTATCAAGATGCCATAAGAAGAGAGAGGGAGGAAGAAGAACGTCTAAAGGAAAAGAAAAAGAAGAAGAAGAAGACTGAAATAAGAGATGATTACTTGGATGATTTTCTTCCCAGAAGAAACGACAGAAGGATACCAGATCGAGACAGATCGGTGAAGCGAAGGCAAACTTTTGAGTCCGGAAGGCATGCTAAAGAGCGTGCACCCCCAACAAAGCGCCGAAGAGGGGGAGAGGTAACTAAATTTTATTATTCTTGTTTATGCCTCATCTCTTCAGGTAATAATAGTGATAGTCCATTACTATGGCTACAGATCTAGATCATCTAATCCTTATTGCATTTTGTGTTGTGTCCAAGTGGTGTAACTAACTTTTCTCTCATGTTCTTGTTGGCTAATTTGGTTGCATGGTGGTGTGTCTGTAAAATTTTCTGATAAGAAATGAGTAGTACTGGGTAAGCGAATACTCATCTAACTACCATCATGGTGGGTGGAGGTTTCTGTGTTCTTTTTTTGTTTTTGTAAAAACCAACACTCTTGCCTTCTTATATGTGGAATAGAAGGGGAATAAGACGAAGGGCTACTTACTCTCATAGGAATACAAATCACATCTACTCTGGTAAGTGTTATTATACACAATCGTTTATTAGTTTGATTCTGGGAGCAGCTAGTCAAACAATAACATATTACATACTGATCTGGTTTTTCTCATATGCCTGATTGTCACATCTTAAGCAAGGATACATTCTCTGTATGCATAATTCTGTCATTATTTGTCAATTAGCTACAAGATTTTAATCTGTTCTAAGAGTTGCTTACTTCTTCTGTAGTACCAAGGGACAATTGTGCGGTGGTCTTTTCATTTAACTGAGATGTTGTCGAATTTGTTTGAAGGTTGGTCTGTCAAATATTTTGGAAGAAATTGTTGACACACTGAAGAACAATGTAAATGTGTCATACCTCTTCTTGAAGCCAGTGACCCGAAAGGAAGCTCCAGATTATCACAAGTATGTAAAGCGCCCTATGGACCTATCTACAATCAAAGAGAAAACCAGGAAACTGGAATATAAAAACCGCGGGCAATTCAGGCATGATGTGGCACAGATCACCATCAATGCACATCTGTACAATGATGGGCGCAACCCAGGTATTCCTCCCCTTGCGGATCAGCTTCTAGAGATTTGTGACTACTTGCTGGAAGAGAATGAGTCCATCTTAGATGAAGCTGAATCTGGTATTGAGCAATGATGCTTCAGACTTGAACCCTTGTTTCTGTTTGATTTGAAGTTCCATTAACCAAGCTTCCCTGGTTACTCACAATCTAGCGTCTATTGTTCTGCGATCTAAAGATTTTCTAGATGTGTCAGTTGCAGCCACCCCAACATACTTATCAGATAAAACACGACGCGACTGAAGAGATTGTATCCTAACTGTATAATGGGATCTAGTAGCTGATGATTCGTGTATCGACCATTTTGTTTTAATTCATGGTCAAGGAACACAACACGATGATGGGGTATGATTAGTGTATCTTAATTTTAGAGATGGAGCTCAATTATGTGAAATATATGTGCAGTTTGTGGAAACAATCTAGTTCTGTAAATCTTAGCAATTGTTCAGTTATCCCTCATAGTTCTCTGGGTTCTAGGTTTCCCCTTTCAGTTATGTGCATAGAATGAAATTTCAGCTAATTAATTAGATTTATTCCTCGTAGGACATCTTGCTGTTTAAACTATTGGGAACTTTTAATTATGTGACATGGCCTATGTTTCATAAATTGAGTCCCTACTAATTCCCTTGATTTTCTTCTTGTTGAGGACTTTGCATTATGGTGGCATTTTTGAACTTTAATCCTTTTGGTGATATAATACAGCTTATCTGTTTGCCTAACAGATTTGAAAAGTGAAACATGCATCCAACATGATCAGGATATATGTAAGAAATGTTCATTGGATTGTGTTGAATTATTTGATGATCAAATACTATTACAATAACATACTAATTGAGATTTAACCAAAGCAGAGTGTGCGCAGATCTGATTCCTATTGTGAAGGTTCTTCACAGAGATTAACCCCTCGATCCTTGTCTTTGGTACTACTAATCAAGTTTCAATGATATTTTGAATTTTGAAAATAAGATGGAGTCCAAAAAAGCAATAGGTGAAGGTGAAAATGAAAGCCTTATTTTTTAATGCATATGACCACCAAAGTCATTTTGTATGAAGTTTTTAATTGTTGAAAATGATGATGTCTGGAACTATTGAAATAGTTATTAATAATTACTGGAAAGTTATTATATATCAGTCTTATGTTGTCAAATCTTCAATCTTTACCTAACATTAGTTTTGCACGTTAGGCTGCAACAAAGTACTTTTCACAAATACACACCTTTTATTATAATTGAATTAATCTTTATAAATGAAAGCAACAATTTTATTTCAATATAATAAACTTCATTCCATCTATTTTATAGCAGACTTGTAACAAGGAAGAAGTTTTCCTTCTTCTCAGTATTTGCTCTGTAAGTTGGATTAATTTGACGAAATTTGGCCAGTTAGAGAAAGATGTCTAAAGGATAAAAGATATGTCTTTTAGATTAGTTGTTTTAATTTCATAAGATTTGAAACTATATTTGTTTCGAAAATAAAGAATAATTTAAAACACTTTTTACTTTTCTAGTTCAAACACAAGAAATCAATACAATATTATCATTCCGTTATAATTTTTGACTTAATTTTATTAGATGGATATGAAAAACAGTCATTTTTAGATAATAAACTTTCAAAAACGACAAATGATGACAGCACCTAAAATTATGCTGATGTCAGATCAACCAAAATGAAAGGCGTAGATCTCCTTGAGCTGCTTTACTATTCTATCCAAAGCTGAGGCAGCCACCCAACACTAATCAAATACCAAAAAGATCTCAAACTCTTCTTTGTTTCTCTGTCAATAGTCTTCTAAGTGGGACCATTTCATTACAAACCAGGTTTTTCACCCACCCACCCATAGTAACCTATACCACCACCATCTCAAAAGGGGCAAAAAACAAACTCTGTGCAGTTCTTGAAAGAGAGAGAAAACAGTGAAATCTCACAAGTTCAACTGAAGGTTCAAGAATTACCAATCAGGTGACTTTTAGTGAAAACCCCACTTGTAAAGTTGTGTTCTTTTTGGGTATATGTGGATATTTTTGTTAAATAAATTAGGGTTTTGCTTTGGGGATCTTGATTTTTTGTGTATTAGGGGTGTTTGGGAAATTTTCTTCAATGAACTCAAAGATCTGTGGATTGTTTTGTTGATTGTTGTTTGTTTTTGTTATTTGGGGTGAATTTTGGAAACAAAGGTACTTTTCTAAATGCACACTAGGTATATGGAGAGGACAAAATCTATGAAGAGGAGCTTGGAGGGTGATGATGACCAGCCGCCTGAGCGTAAAAGACCTGCTTTAGCTAGGTAAAGCTTTGTAATTTTCTTGAATTCAAGTGTTTTTTTGTTGTTAATTTTGGTGTATGAAGGGTGGCCCCACTTGTGGGATTTCAAGGGATATGTTTATATTGTTGTTGCTTCATGAAGTGTGAATCTTGAGGTAGCTGAAAAATTTTAGTGGTCATAGCATTAATCTAAATTTGTCAGTATGGATTTTCTGCAGAAAAACTAAATGTCGTTTATCATTGTAATTGCTGAAAGGTTAATGATGTTGAAGTAAAAGTTAGAAACTAGTTGCGCAACATGTATTGGGTATCCCGAGACTGTTTGACAATTCTCTTCCTGCTGTGTTTTCTTGTTATTTTGGGGGAGGGGCCTTGGTGAGAGCAATGGGCTCTGGAGATGAATAAGTACATACTTTGGTGGCATTACTTGTAGTGTGCCATCATATTGCTTAAATTGTCATTTACAAAAGTTTACTTGCTTCTCTTCCTAAAAGAAATCCAGAGATTATCAAATGATATCTTGTGCAGTGTTATTGTGGAAGCTCTCAAGGTGGATAGTCTTCAAAAGCTCTGCTCATCATTGGAACCGATTCTTCGGAGAGTTGTAAGATATATAGCTTTACAATTTGGGTTTTTTCTTGTCATTTCTGTCACTCTCTCTCTCTTCTGAAATATGGTAAATGTTGTTGTAGTAATTCCTTTCATAATCTTCAATTGGTTGCTCCTGCTAGAAAAAGAAGTCTTCACAGTAAGTTTATCATCTATTTGAAAGCAAGTCTGGTTTGGAGGTCAGGTCTCATTGCTTTGTTGTTACATCATAAAGTTTTGCACTTTTTCTTTTTATGTGGAATTTGAACTTGGGAATTCATCTTGACCAGCTGTAGATATTTTCTCTGATAAGAACTATTTCTCTTCAACTGGAAAAGGCAACTTTGTTCTTTCCTCCTTTATATTTGAAATTATACCTGTTTTACTATTTTATTTTATGTTATGCTACACTTTCCCTATTAATTGCTATGACTTAGTTGCTATGTCTTATTTAATGTTGTATTATCCTTTTCAAACTTCTTTCGTGTGTGTTACTTGAGTCAAGGGTCTTTTAGAAACAAACTCTTTATCTCCACGAGATAAGGGTAAGGTTTGTGTACACTCTACCCTCCCTGACCCCACTTGTGGGAATACACTGAGTGTGTTGTTATTGTATAGTTTATAATGCTAGTAGAGTGAGAAGATGAATGACCCTTTACATATAACTACATATAGACATGTACATGTATTTGTACAACATCCAATATTCTAACATGTGGTGAGAATTATCTTTTCTGTTTTCAGTTATATGATATCTGGGCTTCTTATTGGATTCTCACATTTGAATTGAACAGGTTAGTGAAGAGGTGGAACGAGCATTGGCTAAATTAGGCCCAGCCAGACTTGCTGGAAGGTTAGGCTATGAACTATGTTGTTTTGTATCTAAGTCGCGGTTGTCTATGCACACAATTTGGATTTTTTATTTTTGCATTTTTATGCTTCTAGGTGAGAGAATTCTACTGTTTTTATTTGAAACAGGTAGAATAGCCAAATAGACACCCTTTGGTTGCACTAGATTTTGTTCCTGGCTCCCAGCTTCATGGGGTTTCATTTAGGCAATTGTGTTCGAAACTAGTGTTTTTAACCCTTTTAACCACCGTGTTGTCCTTGATCACTATCCACATGTGATAATATGCTAAACCATCATTTATATTTCACAAAAGCTATTTTCCATTAAAAGAAATTTCAAATCCATTCCCATTCTCGTTCCTCATCATCTCCCCTCCCTCTTAACTATTCCCATTTCCATTTGTGCTTTTTTTTTTTTTAAATTACGGGGTGTACATGCCTACCTTGACTATTTCACTGGGTACTTGTATCCTCTTGGAAACTCCGTCCAACCTGTTTTAAGTAAATTAGAGGAAATTACAGTGTATTTATGCCTGCTGGTATACAGAGACACTCCGGTTCCAATTTCATTGACAACCTGGTCATAGGTCATATGCCTCGGTGCCTGCATGTGTTGAAATACCTTATTCTGGTACTACCATAATGGGTAGATGTGACTCATCCATGTCTCAAGAGTTGGACCTGTTTGAAAACATCAAGTAAAAAAATGTTAAAGTTTGTAATTGGTTCTTTAGTATCTCATAAGCTTTTTTAGTTTTTCCCAGAGTGATGTTTAGTTTGAGTACTTTCTTTTTGTTGGGTAAGGAACTGTAGGAGTCCCCCAAGCAAAAAGTAAACACAAATCCCTACTTTCAAGTATGAAAGCATCTACAAAGGGAAAAAGAAATGGAAAATAAAACATAGTCTGTAATTAGTTGTGTTTATGAATCTCTTTGAAGGTCTATTAAGCCTTGTTTAAGTAATCTCTGTAAACATTTCATCAGAAAATGGATTCCATCTAGTCGAAACATAAGGTGGTAAGGATGTTCAAAATATAAAACTGAAAAATAAACAATATTGGACAAGATGTACACACTATGAGATTACATTGGATGTGTCGTTGGACAATGCGTATGAAAATTTTCTACATTATCTGAGTATTGCATATCAGCTAGTTGAGGAGATCAAGGTTCAAATCCTAACAGAGGCAGAAAAATATCTGGTGATTTCTTTAATCTACCTAAGTATTGGACAGAGTTACTCGGTATTTATGTTGATGGAAGGTAGTGGGTACCTGATGGAATAATTGAGGTGGATGCAAGTTGGTTTGTATGCTACATTATAGGAAAAGAGCATTTCTAATGAAACAATTTCAAATATATGCAATTTCAAGTGCATTGTTTTGTTATTGTTGATTCTTCTTTTATGCTTGCAACAAGGAGATGAGGGAGTATGCTGAACTTCGTTTTGTGCATGCATATTCATTCCCAAGCATTTTTGTGATATTAGAGACAAAAATAGTTTATTAGCCTCCAGGCTCTGGACTTATATTTTTGCACTTCTACTATCTGAACCTACTGGACCCCCATGTACTATTGTGATTAAGGTTTCTTGGTAAATAATAAGCATATCAAAGTTGGTTTAAGAAATTGTAAGCATTTCTGGTCACATGCAATCAAAATAGGATGTATAGTATGATAACTTTAACCTAGTCATAAGAAAAAAAAGTATGTATACAACTAAATGTATCTATGTTTCACTGAATATGCACTGTAGTTTTTAGAAGATGCCACCCTAAAATCTTCAGGTTTCAGGTCATCTCCTAAGAGGATTGAAGGGCCTGATGGAAGTAACTTGCAGCTTCAGTTTAGGTCTAGGCTCTCTTTGCCTCTGTTCACTGGAGGCAAAGTAGAAGGAGAGCATGGTGCTGCTATCCATGTTGTCTTAATTGACACAAATACTGGCCATCTTGTGACTACTGGTCCTGAATCATGTATAAAACTGGACGTTGTTGTGCTAGAAGGTGATTTTAACAATGAAGATGATGAAGGATGGACACAAGAAGAATTTGACAGCCATGTTGTTAAAGAACGTGAAGGAAAGAGACCTCTTTTAACTGGTGACTTGCAAGTTACACTCAAGGAAGGTGTTGGAACTTTGGGGGATCTCACATTTACAGATAATTCAAGTTGGATAAGGAGCAGGAAGTTCAGACTTGGCATGAAAGTTGCTTCTGGATATTGTGAAGGAATACGCATACGAGAAGCAAAGACTGAGGCTTTCACTGTTAAAGATCACCGTGGAGAATGTAAGCTGCTTAGTCTAGACTTTTTGTTGTTACTTCTATTCTGACAGTTATTGACTATGCATGGATTTCTTTACTCCCTGTAGTGTACAAGAAACATTATCCACCAGCTCTCAATGATGATGTCTGGAGATTGGAGAAGATTGGCAAGGATGGTTCTTTTCACAAGAGGTTAAATAAGGCTGGGATATTTACTGTTGAAGACTTCCTTAGGCTTGTGGTTAGAGACCCACAGAAACTAAGAAGTGTGAGTGTATAGCGGGATATGAAAAGGAAAATTTTAAAAAAGGCTTTTTAACTCAACATTTTATTGCACTTTGTCTTCAACGTTGCATGTATTTGTGCAGATCCTTGGAAGCGGTATGTCAAATAAGATGTGGGAGGCTCTAATAGAGCATGCAAAGACCTGTGTCTTGAGTGGGAAGCTTTATGTCTATTATTCTGATGATTCAAGAAATGTTGGTGTTGTTTTCAACAATATTTATGAGCTGAATGGCCTTATAGCTGGTGAACAATACTATTCGGCAGATTCACTTTCAGACAGCCAGAAGGTTGCTTATTCTATTTTATACATATGTCACTATTTTTTTGATTTTTGAGTTTTATTTTGGGTTAATATTACTGGATTTCCAATATACCGAGTTACTCTCTAAGTTATCAGCCTGTTCATCCAAGTAACATTTTCAAAATCTGGAATTGCAGTCGAATTTGAAGTGCGTTTTATATAATTGTGGTGCTTACCTTTTGATTAAGAATGTGCCCTTATGGACTTGAAATGTATTTGTAGGTGTATGTAGATTCTTTGGTTAAGAAGGCGTATGATAATTGGAATCATGTCGTTGAATATGATGGCAAGTCATTTCTGAACATTAAGCAAAACCAAAATCCAAGCTCTTCTAGGAACGAGCTTCCTGTTGGGCCAGTGGATTACCCGAACACCTTGGTTAATCAGCTTCCACAGTCACGCCATCCTGTTCCAGTTCAGTCTGAGCAATCTTCTATGGATCCCAACTTGCTAATTGGAGGTAAACTGTTTATTTGAGAATTTTATACTTCTGATGGTGGTAGTCAGGGAGCAGTTATCTTTTTTCTTTCGAATAGTTCTGTTTGTTTAATTGATTTGGTTGCTCTCTGAGTCCTTGATGGTATGCTAAGCTGTACTTTGGCTGCTACACATACCATCAAGTGTACTTTTGATCACTCCCCTCATATTCATTTGTTTTTGTTTTTGTTTTAAAAGCTACTTTTGCCTATAGCATTTGTGGGAATGATATATTCTTAATTGAGAATGTGCAGTGATTTGGAAGGTTGTAGAGTTGTGATAGTGGATTATAGACTACCAGGAAATTGTCTAATGGATTGTTAACATATAATGAGGAAATATTGTTGTGAGGTTGCATCATAGATTAGACATTTATTTTTGAAAACATCGATGTAGACCTTACTCCTACCTTTGTAAGGTAGAGAGATTGTTTCAATAGACCCTTGGCTAAAAAAGAAAGTATGTGACACAAGACAAAGAAAAGAGACATCAAAGGAGCAATATACAAACAAATGCAACTGTCGTTGATAATTGCATCAAAGAATATGAAATTATGTAAAATACTGCTGCTAAAAGAGCAAGAGGAGACTTGCCCACTCCCTCTTCCACATAGAAATGACAATATTCAACTACTTACTAGCCTTCTACACTGATCCTCGACCTCCCTACTTTCCTATCTAGGCTATGTCTTCAGTCAAATGAAGTTGTACCATTTTCTGTTTAATCACCTCTACACAATTCTTCTTTATTACACCCGTACCTCTCCTATCTCCTGCTAGACCCTAAACAAACCTCTTGCACCTTCATATTGGTACATCCTCACACCTCTTCACATGTTCGAACCTTCCTAGCCTAGTGGAATACCACTCCTAGCTTGCTTGTATTACTTCGTTTGTAGTCATAGCTTTCCAAGTATGCCTACACATTCATTTGAGCATCTCTCATGTCTGCTAATGTCATTATCTGAACGTGGGTATTCTTCGATTTTTACTTCCCCTCCATCTCAAGCATTCTTTTACTAAACTTGCATTACACGTATTTTTGTTTTAGATCTGCTTAACTTGAAACCTTTAGACTCTACGGTTTCTCTCGATACTTCCAGCATCATTAACTCCAGCACGTGTCTTGTCAATTTGTATTATGTCATCTTGCGAATAACATTACACTGCAACACCTATCCCCAAAAAATGGTGCTTCCACGGACCTCATGCATAGAGGGAGCTTAGTGTATCAAACTGTCTTTTTTTTCAAATACAACTCTCCCCCCTCCCCCCCTCACCGCCCC
>JAPFFP010000098.1:1972639-1989041 GCA_026153255.1 Solanum medicagineum
TTACTTGTAGACATTCTAATTACCCTAACTCTAGGTAGAGGTGTAACATTTAATTTTTGCAGCACATGTTAAGCCGACGACTGCGGAAAAAGTATGGTACATACTTACTCCAAGAGATCGTAAGTACCAAAATGGACATCGACCCAGCAGATCTGCTGGGAATGGGTACTGGAAAGCTACTGGAGCAGACAGAGACATAAAGGATGATAAAAATGTTATAGTTGGAGTGAGAAAAGCTTTAGTTTACTACTATGGAAAGGCTCCAAAAGGACAAAAAACTAATTGGATTATGCATGAATATAGACTTCCTGGAGTTCCAGATATTTCTCAAAGAGGTCCCAAAGATTTGAAGGTAACTAATTTCAAATATTTATTCAATCAAGTTACTTGACAAAAACATTTCCTAGTCCATTTTTACTTGGTTTATCAAGTACAATAGTGCTATCTAGTTGTCATGTTATTGTTAGCAATGCGTGCCAGAGAAAGGATCATACTTATCTTGGGGTTGAGGGTAGATAGTTTATCTCAATGCAAGTATCTGTAGTTTTGAATGCTCTCTTATTTGTCTAGTGGGATTGTAATTTTATCAGAAGTCAAGCACATTAATGTCCTAATGCTCAAACTTATTCTAATAATTCTTTCTTTTTATATGAAATAAATAATCTATACCGTCTTTTTCTAACATGATCGAGTCACCTCTGAACTTTATCATTTCATTGTTTTCCTATGTTATTGTTTGTTATTATATACATGTCCTAATTAACTATGGTGTATATGTTATTGGTTTCTTTTTTCTTGCAGCTGGATGATTGGGTTTTGTGCAAGATGTACAATAGAAAAGATACTGATAAAACTGTGTTCACCCAAAGAAAGAGAAGTAGGGAAAATTATGAACTAGTTATTGATGAAGTTAAAGATACTCGTGATGAAAATTTGAGCAGTCCTCAGTTGCATGACCCTGTTTGCGAGGTTATAGATGCAGACTCTACTAGAAACGACCTCACAAACTATGAGTACAACTTCAATCAGGCAACAATATTTCACCCTCAAGTTTCCGCGGGACTTTGTCCCTTCCCTCAATGCACTTACATGCCAGCATTTTGTAACTGCCTTAGTTGTGTACCTCAATTCGACAATGGTAGCTTCGCTCATGGAGATGATACGTCTATGACAAACAACGTATATCACCACCAGATCGCCCCTGCACCTATGATGATGGAACCTATCTCCTCCGTGATGCCTACCACCAACTCAATCGGATATGATCATGATTCCATGCAACACCAAGGGTTTGACGTATCTTTCTTCACTTCATGTATTGGTGGTGGCCGCGATGAAGAGTATCTTGAACTTGGTGGTGATCCAATGGGCGAATTCCTTGTGAATAATGATGAGTTCGATGCTATTTCATCAGAACATAACACCAACAACTTTGTCAATGGTGAGATTAATGAGCCGAGGGAAGATTGCTAACATATGTGGTATTTTTACCACAATTGATTAGCTTTTAACTATTATTAGTTAGATCTAGCTAGGCTTTAACCTATGTTGCTCAGAATCTTCAACATGAGTGTATGTCGAATTCTCCAAAAATAGTTTATCTTTGGAGAAAATCCGACATGTGTGCGTCTTTGAAAGTGAGTGCAAGGTTTTAGCAATTATGTCTTAGAATTTTGATTTATTATGAACTCTTAAGGATTATTTTCTTCTATGTATGTGTAGTGCTTGGCTACCTCTTGAAAAACTGTGTCCAGAATTAGTGATTGCATATATTGTGATAATGTGGTTGTTTTAGTTTATATTTTATCTGATTTGTGTTGAATCTTGATAGCTTATTGGCATATTTACTCATTTATATCTTTACATCTCTTAATCATTAAAAGTTAGAATGATTAATAACTTACTTAAAATCTAAATACTTGTGATGTTATGTGACATATAATTAATTATACTCGTGATGTTATGAAATATGGCTCTAATCTAGCTAGTGAGTATTAACCTTTTGATTTCAGATTGACTTCTGATGAATGAAATAAACCAATAAATTGGTCAACTAAGTGGGTATTAGGTAAATACATAAATATTTATTGATTTCACCAATATATTTATAAATGTTGACATTTTCAGACTGTTTTCTTTTCCCATGGGAACTTATCTGTAGCTATCAAATTTTTCCAATGTTGGATAGACAAAGCAGAAATTACTATTAAAGTCAAAACACTATTAAGAGAAAGATATTTATCTTATTTAAGTCCAGATGAGTCCCCACTAACCTAGAACAACAAAAACTAAAACTAAAAATAAGGGAGATTAACTTTATTTTTCGATTTGATTTTTCTGATACATGATTTAAAATATTTAACTAATAGTTAATCAAAATAGTGCATCCTTTTATGTAAGAAATAATAAATTAATATACAAATATATTATCCTTAAATGTGAATTGACACATAAATGTTAATTAAACGATAAATTTATGTCTCATCTATTCTATTTTCAAATTTCCGATAAATTTAGTTCTCCTCCACGTCTCTTCTATTGAACTTTCTCTTTTTCTTTTTTTTGGAGTGTGTAAATTGGAGATTCTTTTCTGAATTATCTAGTTTTTAATTTTTGAAAGCATGTAAATTGATTAGCAAACGTTGTGTCTGACTTGTCCTCTATTCATTAGCAAATGGACTAAAAATGCATATTTTACAAAATTGATGATTAAATAAGCTTAGTCAAATACTAAAATTTATCAAAATTTGCGATTAACTCAATAGTTAAAGAAAAATATAATCACATGTGGATGCGGTGCAATATTAAACATCACCGGTAGCATATTCCACGTTGTAAAGACAAGAATATTAAAACATGTAAATATGAAGATTTGACCACAAAAAAAGTTAGGTGATGATGATTGAAGCCAGCAAGAAAGAAGGAATTGAAGTAGTTGGTTACCAATATGAACCCACTACCAAAGAAGAAGAAGAAAATAGTAATTAATGAATGAACAAAAAATTGTGATATATTATGAGTGATAGAAAAAGAAGAATGCAAAAGATCAATGGCATTATTTCAATCAAGGTATTCATCAAGGTCTAGGTCCTCTCTTCCATACTTGGTGTTCCTATTGATTGCTGCCTTTTTTGTCTTCAAGGTACTTTTCTATTTCTTCAATTATCATCTCAAAGATATACGTTTATTAATGTTCAATAATCACAACTTTTCATAGAACCAATTGAAATTTGATGATTCAACATGAAATCTTTCTTGACAATTCCATGATTCTTCTGTGTTTTTTAATGAATGCATTCACATCAAATTCAAGTAATATGATTGTGTATATTTCAATTTTATCATAATTATCTTTTTATTTGTTGTAAGAGTTTTCTCTTATCAATCACATTCCTTTCTTTATTAGACGTTTCGATGCTAGCCTTATAAATATTAATTTCAACATCTAAATTCTCTACTTGTCTTGAATGATTATGTTTGGATAATTAGAAATTAATGATGTTTATACGAGCAGGTCGATATACTGATATCTCAGTCATTTAGTTCATTCCGTCGAAACCTGGAAAATACTCCTAACCGTATCGTTGTGCACACCATCAAATCACCAGAACAACCTCTTCAAAGGTATCATATATTTTAATTGAACACGTACTTGATAAAAGGAAAAAAAAGAACTGTGCTTAGCTATAAATCATTTTAGTAATATTAAAATAAAAAGTTGCAAATTAAATTATTTTCTAATATAGAAAAATAAGTATCATTTTTAAGGATAGATTAAGTATTTCATAAGCACTGGTAAACAATAAAAAATAGTGATGAGAGCAGTGTCGGAGCTAGCCTATAGTCAAGGGGTTCATGCGAACTCTTTTAGGAAAAAAATTATATTACTATTTATAAATAATTAAAATTATCTTTTATATATATATAGATAGTAGATATCGAACCCCCTTCAACTAGTTAATGTACTCACTTCTTCAGATTTTAAAATCCTTAGTTAAACTTCTGACTCAAAGAGAACCACCCTCTTATAGTCAAATAAAATAAGTTTCAAACTATTGAGTTAAAAATGGAAAACATAGAAAAAGTAATAGAAGTTAAATTTTTATATATATCGAGATAAAGTAAAGAAGTTTTATATCATGAAACGTGGAAACAACTAAATATTGTTAATTTTTTTTTGGTGAAACATTGGAGCAGCGTCCCTGTAGTTTTAGAAAATGGTTCATTTAACCAGCACATTATGGTATCATGGGGAGATGACAGAGGAAAAATACTTGAAAATGGAGAGCTTTTAACACTCTCCTTAGACAAGCTCTCTGGATCAGGCTTCCAGTCCAAAAAAGAGTATCTCTTTGCCAAAATTAATATGCAAATTAAGCTAGTCCCCGGAAACTCAGCCGGCACGGTTACTACATTTTATGTAAGCTCTTTCTACTAACGTTTGCTTGGTACTTTTGGTCCTCAATTATAGGTATTATGATTTTAGTCCTGTGTTTTGTTGTTTTTTGCAGCTATCATCACAAGGGTACAAGCATGATGAAATAGATTTTGAATTCTTGGGGAATTCAACAGGGAATCCTTATACTCTTCATACTAATGTTTTTAGTTTAGGGGTAGGCAACAGGGAACAACAATTCTTCTTGTGGTTTGATCCAACTGCAGATTACCACACCTATTCAATCCTATGGAATCCTAAATGTATTGTGTAAGTATTACTATTATATTGAATCTCTTGATACTATATGTTTACTCTGCTCTTCAACCTGTTTTTTCTAAGCTATTTAATTACATAATCCATTCTCATATCGATGACAATTCATCTCCTGAAAAATACTCACTAGCTTTAATAGTTGAGTTATACAATTCTTGTTTCACCTGATCATGTTGGGCTTCCACGTTTTAGTTGTCAGACCTCGACGTGCTAGGAGTGGGGAAGGGCGTGCTATGATCTTGCATTATTTTCTTTAACTTCTTCCAAAACATTGCTACATAATAATATGATTTTTCCTCATTTGTTGTTATATTTGAATGTAGATTCTTTGTTGATGGCATAGCAATTAGAGAGTACAAGAATCCAGAGAAAATTGGTCTTTCATATCCAAAATACCAACCAATGAGACTCTACTCAAGTATATGGAATGCAGATGATTGGGCTACACAAGGTGGTCGTGTCAAAACTAATTGGAAATTGGCACCCTTTCATGCTTCCTACAGAAATTTCACTTTTGAAGCTTGCATTTATTCAAGATTAACTAGCTCGTCTTCCTGCGAAAACGACTCTCCTCCCTCTCCCAATAACGCCTGGTTATCGTATGAGTTAGATCGAAGAAGTCGCGCTAGGATGAAAGCTTTGCAGAAAAAATATATGATTTATAATTATTGCAATGATAAGTGGAGATTTCCTAAAGGTCCTTCTCCTGACTGCAAGCTTCAATAACATTATAAATTTGTTTAGCATGTATTAAGGTTTCACATATCTTTTGTATTTTCCAAAAGAAAGGAGTAATGTTGTAGATTGTTGTCAATTGAGAAATATGTTTTGGATTCCTACTAGAAAAGAAAGAGGGAACATTTTGGTCCCCCTTTTAGAAATTAAAAGAGTTACTATTAGTTTGGGCCATTATTGGGCCTAGAACTTTGGTATTCCAAAAATGATTTACAAGTTGAATCGTATTTGAATTTTCGCATATAACCTCTCAAATATATTTTAACTATGCTTCATAGTTATGATTTGATAATTATATTTCATAACTACAATTATAGTAATGTTTATATAATCTTCACACCATTTGTATTTGTATAATTCGCTATACAATTCGCAGTTTTTGTATAGCTTTTGTATATTTTTCTAAACAATTCATGCACATCATTTGTATAATTCGATATACATTTCATAGTGTTTGTATGTTACGTTATACAATTTGATTCGTGCACATTGTTTATATAATCACACTAATTATACAAACTCAAACTATAATTACAGCTAACTATTAGCCACGAGCCGTAATTAATTCAAACTACAACTATCTCATCTGAATACTTTTTTCTATAATTTATCAGTCATTCATCAAGAGTAGTTTACAAGCTATATTTAAGAAGCACCATTTTAGTGCAATATTTGACAAATATAATAAATTATTGTTAAAAATAAAATGACAACATTCACCAACATTTGAAGATGCTTTGCACTTGAAAGTTAAATCATTTATTTTGAGGATCAATTTGCATATTTTGACCATTATATTGTAACATGAACATTGCATATACATTATGCTAGTAGTCTGCATTGACCAATGGAAAATGAAAAGATCTTTCTAGTAGAATCCGAAATATATAATATATATAGTTCTTCAGCTAGAAAGTAAAATGTGAAGAGAAACTTGGGAATGTACTAGAAAAAAGAAAGAAATATTATTAATTATTGGTTCTTAGAACAATCTACAATAGCCAATCCTAGAACTTTCCCCTTCCCACTTGCTTATGTATGCCCCTAGAGTTGTATTTTTATATGAATATCAAACAAAAAGTAGCTTAGGTTGTTTCTTACTAAAACCCCATTGTTTCACTTGAAATACTCAATTAAGTAAATTATTATTATTTTGTTAGTATTCCAATTATCACTATAATGACAATTATCTAGTTAATATAATATAATTGTTGCTAAAAATTTTCATGATTTTGAATGCAGTTATTGTTCTGCTAAATAACTTTATTGCAATTAAGTAAAACCCTTATCATTAAATATCTCTTTCATTATAGTATATAAATAATAAAATAAGATATTTATACGTATATATGTCATTCTTCTTTCTTATGTAAATTTAATTTAAAAAATATATTCAACTGTGCAACTCCTATATATTAGTGCATAATATTAAAATTTTGCCACATTGAAGAGAAAAGTAGGTGAAGAATGATATTAGCCATTAGATTAAGTCCTTTATCTTGTTAGATAAGTACTAAAACTAGTTTTGCCAACCCATCTATTGACAGCCTCAAGAGTAATGTTTTGACAACTTGTAAATTTTGACATTTTTTGGATTTATGGTCTTTAAGGCCATTAATTAATTAAAGGGAAAGTCTTTATAGATATATTTGTTATTACTTTTGTTATTTGGTTAGAAATTAGTTAGTTTGGAATTAGCTATTCTCCCATCTCCCATGTATATGGAATAACTTATCTTATTAGCACTGTGATATATACGATAGAATAGGTCATCTCAAACTTGACAATCAGATAAAATATTAAAATTTTATTTCTTCATTCTGATGATTTTTATTTTTATTCTTCAAGGTTTAAACTAAAACTTATCAGTTAAAGTATGACACGTGTTTCATCTTATCCTAGAAACCCAAAAAAGTCTCAATCCGTGTCAACTTGAATAAAAAGTTTGAAAGTTTGTTTTCAGGATGATGTATAATGATGACTAAACTATTTTATGAACTTTCCTAAACCATCAAATTTAAGCCACGTCAGATGCATAGGGCCCACCCACTATTTTTAGTGGGAGTAAAAAATATTTGCCAGCTGTCCTACTCCATTACCAAAATGGCCCCTCCAATTTCTATGAACTTTCTTTGGACCCTAACAACTTTCATCCCTATATATATAGAGTAGCCTATGGATACAAAGTTACATGCATATAACCTTTGACTTGTGAAAAAGATATCAACAAAGATCACTTAAATTGAACCAATTACTCAATGGCTTCTTATCATTCTTTCTTAGTTCTTTGTTTGGTCATTTTTGCCTTTTGCTCTTTGCATTATAGTTTGGCTTATGGTAATTTCAATCAAGATTTTGATGTTACATGGGGAGATGGTAGGGCAAAAGTTTTAAACAATGGCAAACTTCTTACCCTTTCCCTTGACAAAGCCTCTGGCTCTGGTGTTCAATCCAAGAAAGAGTTTTTGTTTGGAAGGATGGACATGCAGCTTAAACTCGTGCGTGGAAACTCAGCTGGTACAGTTACTACATATTATGTAAGTGTTACATGACATTCACAATTAAAATCATATGAATTACTTACTAAGGATTTCTTTAATATCAATTTTGTATGTAGTTATCATCACAAGGGGCAACACATGATGAGATAGATTTTGAATTCTTGGGGAACCTTAGTGGAGATCCTTATATTGTTCATACAAATGTGTATACTCAAGGCAAAGGTGACAGGGAACAACAATTCTACCTATGGTTTGATCCCACTGCTGATTTTCATACATACTCCATTCTTTGGAATCCACAAACAATTATGTAAGTATATATTTCCCCACTTTAACTTTTACTTATACACTTTGTACTCTATATGCATGCCACTTAAAATATAATAATTACTATAATTATTTTATTATATTATTTACATTAACCATTGTATAGTTTTACATCTTAAAAAGTAATTTAGAGAATTAATCATTGTTAAGGGTAGCGAAAACAATCTACGAAACGAAGAAATGAGAATGCGATCCTTCATCCACCCAATCAACCAGAAGGGAACTCTTCGCCAAAAAAATAAATATCTTTTCTTAATATTTTAAAAATAAAAATAAAAAAATATCTATATTTAAAAATATTAAATAACAAATAAAAGTGAACAGAGGGAGTATATTCTCTAGTATTCTATAGAATTAAAAGCTCAATACATACATACAAAGTCATATGAAGATCTCTCTCTTGTTTTTTCCACCCTAAAGTTATAAAATTTTAGCTTTATCTTAATATTGAGTTAATTATTCATTCTTTTCGACAATTCCTATGCATAAATAGCCAATATATATTCTGGCCGGTTCATTTTACACATTAATTTGACATGGAGGGAGTATCACTTGAGAGGTAGTTTAGTCATACAATTCTTATCATTAATGAACTCGAAGCTGAATAATATTCATCAAATTAATAAGGATATCAGAAATACGACGAAAAACTTAAAATGGACCTCATATTATATGACGTTGATGCTGAATAACATTCATCAAATTAACAAGGAGGTTAGAAATACAATTGAAAAACTTTAAATGATATTTGAAATAGAGAAGCTGAATAACATTCAAAAATTAACGAGGAAGTTAGAAATACGATGAAAATTTTTACTCATAAAGATTTTAATTCATCTCTTCCTTGACAAATTGTTTTTCTTTGTTGTAGATTTTATGTGGATGGCACACCAATAAGAGTATTCAAGAAGGTGAAGTCAAAGGGACTACCTTACCCAGATAATCAACCTATGAGGGTGTATGCAAGTCTTTGGAATGCTGATGATTGGGCCACAAGGGGTGGCCTTGTTAAAACAGATTGGTCAGATGCTCCATTTGTAGCTTCATTTAGAAATTTCAACGCCAATAATGCTTGTGTTTGGGCATTTGGAAAATCCTCATGCACAAATTCAACAATGCCATGGTTCTCTCAACAACTTGATTCTACAAGCCAAGCTAGGTTACAATGGGTGCAAAAGAATTATATGATTTATAATTATTGTGATGATGTTAATAGGTTCCCGCAAGGCCTTCCTCCGGAATGCACTTTCAACTCTATAGTTCAACATTGATTTTATATATTCCCCTTGTAATGTACTACATTCATTTTCACATGTAATAAAATGTTTTATAGGAATATATATGACAATTGGTAATTCTTTTTTATTTTTATGATTCATACTTTGTTAAATTAAAACTTCTTTGACATATATGTTAGGTAAATTATAATTATAGTCTGTTGTCCTATTTTATTTCCCTTTTAAGTAAGGTCCAATGAAATTAATTAATTTATAGTAGAATTCACATGATGACCTTGATGGAGAAGAAGGTCACATGAAATGACACGTAGCTAAAAGAAGTAGATGAGTCATTAGTGATGAAGTCATCACTCGGCACAAGGCACCAAACACATCAGTTTTTACCAATTTCCATGAACTCTCTTTTTATTATCATTAAAATAATATATTAAGAAAATAATACTAATATTAGTGATTAAAAATATACTTGCAAAACCTATAGATGCTTACGGGACATAATCACATAATCTGTATCATGCATGTATTATCTTTCTTGGAAATACTTATATATTTTTCCAATGAACAGGACTAATATTATTTTGCCATGCAAAAGTTTAAATTAATTGACACAAAATAGCCTTTAAATAATAATTCGTTGATAATTTAACCACTAATCTATTATTCAATAAAACTAATGATTAATTCTATTATCCACCTTCAAAATTTATTTTTACACTAGTGTCCATTTAAAAATATAAAAGCACACTTATGTTCATCCATTGGAGTAATCATGAACAAACCGAACTATGTATATTTAATTATTTTTAACCTTTTTTTTATACAATATAGCAAGCTGTTGACAACTCTCTTTTTTCAAGATGTCATTCATTGAACCATCCTTTCTGGACACAATTTTGTCTCTTTTCATCTGAGTTCATCTATAAAAAGGGAAATTATTTCATTTTACTTTCAATTCTCAAATAAAAAGAAAAATCCACTAAAAATAATAATGGCTTCTCTATTTTCCTCTAGTGTTAGACTTATTTTGGTGTTAGAACTTATAAGTTGTATGGTTATTGAATATTCTGCTAGTGATTTTAATCAAGATTTTGATATTACATGGGGAAATGGCAGGGGAAAAATAATAAATAATGGGGAAATTCTTACTCTTACACTTGATAATACTTCAGGTTCTGGATTTGTGTCAAAGAGGGAATACTTGTTTGGAAAATTTGATATGCAAATCAAATTAGTCCAAGGGAATTCTGCTGGCACTGTCACTGCTTACTACGTAACACTTCTTTTTATTTTTTTTTCAAGAAATTTGGTTATTTGTATTAATTGTTATGCTTTTTGATGTGGGTATTTTTTATTTTTTGATATAGTTGTCGTCGGAAGGATCAAATCATGATGAGATAGATGTTGAGTTTCTTGGGAATTTGAGTGGAGAGCCATACACAGTTCATACAAATGTGTATACACAAGGCAAAGGTGAAAGAGAACAACAATTTCACTTGTGGTTTGATCCTACTAATGATTTTCACACTTATTCTGTCCTTTGGAATCCACAAACTATTGTGTAAGTATTTTCTTCTTATTAAAATGTGTTTTGCTTATTATGAAAATAGTTTCTAGATCATGTGTATCGTCATTCTTATTATGAAGCTACGAACTTGTATCATTGTTTTCTTCGTGCATTAGATTTAGCCCAACGTATTCATGGTGTTTAGACATAGATTTCACGATGTTATTAAAGGGTATATTTGAAAACTAAAATTATGTTTAAATAATAGTCAAACGGCACCTAAAAGTGTGTGTATTATTTTTCATTGGATATACATTGTTTTGACTTATTTATACTGACGTTATATTCTTTGACACTACAAGCATATTTTAATATATCATAGCAAATAATATACTCTCTCTTTGTCCTATATTTTTTTTTTTAAACACTTTAATACGACGTGTAAAAGGAGATGAGTCTCCATCGATAGGAGATAATAATAAGATTTGTGTACATGGATCCCACTGATAGGTTTTGACTGAATATGTTTGTTGTGTTTGTCATCTTTTTGACGAAAAAAATTATTTATAATTTTCAGATTCTCAGTGGACAATGTACCAATAAGGGAATTCAAGAACTTGGAAAGCATAGGAGTTCCATTTCCAAAATCTCAAGCAATGAAACTTTACTCAAGTTTATGGAATGCTGATGAATGGGCCACAAGAGGTGGGCTTGTCAAGACTGATTGGGCCCAAGCCCCATTCACTGCCTCATATAGAAATTTCAATGCTAATATTTGCAATAATAATAATTCATCTTGCAAATATTTAGCAGAAAATTTGGATCCTGTCAATCAAGAAAAATTGAGAATGGTGCAACAAAAATACATGATATATAATTATTGTACTGATACTAAGAGGTTTCCTCAAGGGTTTCCTCCAGAATGTAGAGCCACTTAATTAATTAATAATTAATATAAGGTAGAAAATAAAGTTGGTTTATATATTAGTAGTCTCCTCTATTTTTGTCTCCTTAAATTTATTGAGAGGATTGTTGTAATATTTATATGTTAGGTTTTTATTATTGCAAGTATATGTACGTATAATTATTGTTACGTTTTAGTAGTAGTAAATGGAATCAGATTGAATATGTTTGTTGTTTGATAATTGATTTTTTTTTTATTGTACAAGCTTTTAGATTCTTAATTAGCTTACTGAATAAAAGATGTTCATTAACTATATAATATCTTTCGAATCATAATAGCTATAGATAAAATAAATTTTCAAGAAGCTTATAAACCAAAATGGTCCTGTAGGAATCTAGTTCCTTTGTTATTTTGCTGATACATTTTTTTTTAAAAAAATTATTGTTGAATTTTATTTAAACACTTGAATTATGTCATGTTTTATTTGAATATTTGGCACAAAATATTTTTCTATAGATATTTTTAATTTAAATTTTAAAATTTGAGGTTGAAAGTGTCTTTTATCATGCATTGAGATATTTAATTTAAATTACACTCTTCCAAAAGAAAAAAAAAATTATTGTTGAATTTTATTTAAACACTTGAATTATGTCATGTTTTATTTGAATATTCCGCACAAAATGTTTTTCTATTAGATATTTTTAATTTAAATTTTAAAATTTGAGGTTGAAAATGTCTTTTATCATGCATTGAGATATTTAATTTAAATTACACTCTTCCAAAAGAAGCAAAATCAATTCTTCAAGTACCCATTACTTTAGGGAAAATTATCAAACCAACATGAAATTATTATTTTATCAAACCAACATGTGATATTTATTTTGATTATGCTACAGTAAAAATAAATATTTTCATATCGAATGATTGTAATTTTTTTTGAAAGATATGACTTTTTTAAAGAATCTTAGATGTAAATTTTCTTATAATTATTAACTATGTGCATATTAAAAATCGTCAACTCAACAGTAGAACCATCTACCTATAACCTTTCTGAATTTATATTATTTACTCTTTAAAGATCCGCCAATAGTACATTTTCAAAAAATCCAATAGAAATGTAATATCATTTTTAAAAGTTTAAGAAATATACTCTCTCTGTCCATCTTTATTTGTTCACTATACTATTTTGAAATGTCCAACAATACTTGTCCAATTTATGAAATCAAAAAATAATTTTACACTTAATTCTTAATTTGTTCTTATCATTAATTATAGTCATTTTCCTATTATATTTTTTAAGACATTGTATTTATTATATTCAAAGGGTGATTTGATAAAATTACACTATCATTTACTATTTCTTAATCTCTGTGTCAAGTCAGGGAACGAGTAAAGTTGAACGGAGGAAATAGCATTCACATAGATTAGACGAGAAATGTAAACACTCTCAAAATAAAGCTACAAAAGGTCGTTAATTCGTATTTAAATTTCAGCTACCATATGCCATCTCTTAGTGTTTCATCAAATTAAATATCTCATTATTTGCATTGAGATAGGCTGGTCCAAATCAATGATGAAATCAGAATTAATATTAAAGAGTTTAAAATTTAAAAAAATAATCACACTAAATAATTAAAAGATAATTTAAGATCTACTATATACTATTTTAATTATATATAAATAATATAATTTATTATCTAGGGGAATTAGATGAACTTTATCAAAGGGCGAGCTCCGCCCCCGGTCCAAACAAGTGGAAAAATCCAATATCCCATTTTTCCATTGTTTTGCTTATTGAGTCACCTAAAGGGGATAATCTTGGACCAAGTTGGCCAAAAAGGCAATCATTTCACTCCATTTTCCAATCACTTTAAACTATTTTAATTTATGAATCCATAAATATATAGTCATATGGAGAGAGTAGCATTAAAGTGTGTAGCTCAATGATTAATAAAATGAGTTCACATCTTGGAAAATAGTGTTCATATTCTATGCTAAGATTTAAAAAAAAAAAAAAGTTGATTTTGTATATGATATATCAAGATTGTTCGATAAATAAAATTACATATTATTTGATATATAATGATGAAAAATAATAAATATTTATTAAAATAGTCGAGATATACAATTTTGAAAAATGTTATAAGTGATCATTTAGGCTTTAATTTTAGATGGGGTACATTGTGACATGAGGTCCCCTCTTGATCACGTGTACCATTTAAAAACCAGAACTTTATGCCCACCTAAAACTAACATAATTAATTGTAACATTAATAGTTTTGAAAGATCCAGCAAGTGTTATAAAAATGTATAATGCGTAGCTAGATCTGCCTTCATCTTTGTACATATGGATATCGTGAGAATAGAGTTTTTGTTGAGGCTTTTTGCCACTTTGCTGTTGGTGTTGACTGCTTGTCTTGTTGGATTTGATTCTCAAACTAAACTTGTCTTCATATCTGTCCACATAAAAGCCAATTACAAATATTTGGATGTATTGAGGTGAGTTCTATTACCAAGTAACACACATTATTTTATATATATATATAATGCAATTTTTTGATAAATCGTATCCCACTGACGCCACCGCAGGTCTGCCCCTGGCTCTTTGCTACATATCTCATTGTTATATTAAAATCTCAACCCACTTATGCATCGAATGTGTATCTAATATAAAAAAAATTTAATTGGTTTAAAAGTCTCTAGCCCTTACAAGGTGACTTATGTCTATTGAATATGTTATCATTGTAACTACATTCAGAGGCATATTATTGCATCATTTTTTTAATTATTAAATCTAATTGTTTGTTTTATTTATTGGCATTTAAGGGTTTTGGTATGGATTAATGCTGCTGCAGCCATTTATAATGTACTCCAACTGCTGAGATGTTTTTTCATTACTACTTCAAAGGAGGATACAAAACAATTTTCTCACAAGAACTATTGGTTCTTTTTCTTCTTAGACCAGGTAATTAATTAATTAACTCCTCTATAATTTTTGTTCATAATATAATGTTCCTTTTAATGGTCTATTTTGTCTCAACATATAAAATGTTGATTTGGTTGAGTATAATGTAATGAATAGCAAACTATATAATACTAGAATAATCATTTTACTCTTAGAATTCTTATTCTTTCTCTCTTAATAGCAGTAACCTAACGTAATTAATTTGTACTTCAATTCAACTCTTGTGATACTTGCCTTTCTTCCCTTTATAGGGGTGGGAAAATTACATCTAACTACTTTTATTTGTTTTCAATAATCAATATTCCTAAAATAATAATGTCATACTCGTCAAATTTTGACTTGACACTCTTATTAAGTAAATAGTAATTATTGATATAGTAAGATTACCACTTTACCCATATTAATTGATATGGTCCCAAACATATTTACTCACTATATTTAACTTTTCAACAACATCTTCCTTGATTTACCAAAAAGTAAAAGCAAAATCAGATTAAGAAACTTTTGACAATTAACAGTGAATGGAGAGAATAATACACAATACAATTAAGGTATACAACGACTTTAATTTATCCCGACCTTGAAGATAGAGATGTTGATTTTGACAGACTAGAATAAATTGTTGTGTGCAGGCAATTGTATACACAGTATTTGCAGCAACCTCAGCATCAGTTGAAGCATCAGCAATTGCATTGCTTGGGATTAAAAGCTTACAATGGATGAAAATGTGCAATAGATTCACTAGATTTTGTATCCAAATAGGAGCTGCTTTAATATTGGGATATATTGCTGTTATTTTCTTGTTTTTGGTCTCAGCACTTTCTGCCTTTCAATTATTTAGGCTATACTCACCTAAGCATTTCCTTAAACTTAAAAAAAAATTAATTGTTCTTGATGATAATCATCAAAATAGTTGATATTCACACACTTTGCTTTCATCTCTATGTAAAAATAAATTTATGATGGACTATGTTCTTATTCATAAATATTTATTTTCTTGTATTACTTTGATTATATTTGTATAATTGATTAGAGAAGAGAGATGGTGTGAGGCGTTTCGAAATATTGAGATAAGTGATATGTGAAGTTGAGATGAAATAAGAGTATTTGAAAGTTGAATTTGTGTGTGGACATGAAAACAAATTAAAATATTGAAATTTTCTGAGTCAAAACTTGAAAAATTCTGAAATAATATGTTAATTTAATAAATAAATATTTATCTGAAATAAAATATTAATTTAAGAACATAAGACTTAAAACGTGGAGTTAAAAAAACAAGTCATTGACAATGACGAGGCTATAAATTATCTCACTACCAACAGATAAAAGGAACATGTTTTCGTTAAAACACTAGTTACTTTGTCGTTCATAAAAAAACATACATAAACATGATATTTTGGGGAACTAATCACAAAATCTTTAATAATAATTGTTGACACCCAATTTTTACCCTCCACGGTGTCAAATTAGTCATCGAAATTTATTTTTATTTTTTAACAATTTTTAAACAATTTAAA
>JAPFFP010000098.1:1990175-2009041 GCA_026153255.1 Solanum medicagineum
GTTATTAATTCTTGTTTGTAGTCACATTTAATATACAAATCCTAATCCTTAATTTTGTTTCTTCGCATGAACAATGCCTTGAGTCCATTTTTGGACTTCCCTTTGCATCCTTGGGCCCCGGAGGCCTAAACTTCTTCTACATCGAGTCAACCCAATCCCAGGGGAAAGAAGCTGATATACAGATCCCGGGAAGCAAAAATGAAAACAAGGATTAAAATGGGATAAAGGCCCAAATTCATTTCAACCCTCTACTTTATATATATTTTTTTTATTATTTTATTGTTATTATTTATATATTTTATTTGTTTGAATACTAACATTTTATTTATTATTGGTTTAAATTTAGTTAAATTCCCAAACATGTCAAAAACCATCTATGTTATGCTATACCTTTTATTTTCATTTTGCTCAAAAAGATTTTATTTTAAATTTTAAAACAACAACAACAACAAAAAAAAAAAAAAAAAGTAAAAAGAAATAAATATTATTTAGTTTAATTTTCAAATTTTGCCAATTCAAGCTAATTTTGTTAATTTTTTCAAGCTTATCAATTTCTTTTTTTTTTTTTTTTGAAATATAATCAATTTCTTCAAAATCAGTCCATTTAAGACAATCAATTTTTTTTAAAGGTCAAGTCATAGTCAAAATATTTTAATCGTCGGATAACCGTATTTAGCGGCCATTTCGAGTGCGTAAAACCTTCTCGAAATGGAAATGTGAGCCCGAACTTATTTTTCTGGATTTTAAAAGATTTTTCTGTTAGGTCTTTTAAAATATATTTAATGGTTTCCTAATTATCCTTAAAATTAGGTGGCGACTCCTGTCTTTTTCTTTTCGAATTTCGAGAATTGATTTTGCTCAAATTAATTGAGTTTCGAATCGATTTATTGATTTTCGAACAATTTTTTTTTTTAAAGAGTCGGTCATTTTCCGGCGTAACAATAATTAACATGCCTCAAAATAAAGAATATCCTCCATATTTTTTAATAGAAGTTAAACCATCTTTTTATTTGTATGTTTTACCATTTAGGGGTCGTTTGGTACAAAAATGAATAATACAGAAATTAGTAATGCAGGGATTAGTAATACTGACATTATTTTTTATCCCGTGTTTGATTTATTGTTTTCCACTTAATTTTGTGTTTGATTTAAAATTCTTTAAAAAGTTTCTTTCCAATTATGCCCTTGAACTATTATGAGATTTTCTATTCCATGTAATTAGATAAAAAAAATTATTGTTTTATTTTATGTAATTATGAACCCATAAATAAATAAAATTTATAAGCTAATTTATTTAAGTAAATTTACTAGTACAAAATTACAAATATAAAATTTATAAGTTAATTTATTTAAATAAATTTAATAGTACAAAATTACAAATATAAAACATAAAATCAAGAAAATAAAAAAGTTAGAGGGATATTTTTGTTTTTACCTATCTAATCTCATGTATTAAATAGAAAGGATTAGCTAATACCTCCAAACAGAAGGTATTAGCTAATACCATGTAGGGTGTATTAACTAATCCATAGATTAGTTATACATAGACCCAAAATTCATACCAAACATAATATTAAATAATATTCATCCTATAATCCATGGATTAAGTTACGAATACCTCCTACCAAACATCCCATTAGTGTTTAGCATCCATTTTGGGGCCTGAGTAATCTAGATATGTGCCAGAAAGTTTCAAAAACAGACTTCATATACAAGGCTTAAATTCGAAATCTCTGATTAAGAAGAAAACCATTTAATAACCTAAGTCATGAATTCTAATCCCTCTCAATGTTTTTTTTTTTTTAATTTAATGTAAATTAAATCCTATCATTTTCTCAATATTTTATGAAGCACGTAACAATTATGTTGATACTTCCTCTTGGACATGGCAGCCCAATCACTAGTGGGCTTTGATGCATACATTTCTCTCTTTGTAAACTATCCAGTAGATGTTCTAATAAATTTGAAAAAGACTAGCAAAAATTATGATGGATTAATAAGTACGTTTGAGCTTTATAAATAAAATCGTCTATGAAATGTTTTACCTTCAAAATGGGATGACCTTTTGATTTGAATTCAGGTTAGTCATGCCTGAAAACAGATAATAAGTTTAGGTGGGAAACTAAGAAAAGAACGTCAAAATGAAGTCATGGTGACGTGGTAAACATTTATTTTTATATCGTAGGAGTAATAAAATTAATTTATGAAAATAATTCATTTAAATTTGGATTAGTGATCCATCCCTTTCATTAACAAGCAAATAATAGAGTATTCTCATTCATTTTCAAAAATTTCAAAAATCCCTTCTTTTTCATTCGGATACATTAATTCAGTAATCCGAATGAATATATTTTGATGCTTAAATTATCTCTATATTTAATGTATCATACTTTAAATGTTACCTGCTGATACTTAAAAATTTTAATTTTTGTATTCAGAATTGAATTAATGTATTTGGATTACTGAATTAATATATCCGAATTGTTATATTTTTAAAAATTTCTGTAAATTAAAAAAAATGATATTAACTCTTTACGCTATGCGATTTATATAAACTATACCTTTTAAAAATAGTAAAATTTAGAATGTAGGTCCATTTAGGAGAGCACAAGTACGTAGTATTTGTGTTACCTTTCCAGGTAGTGGAAAAACAAGTCCTCTGAAAGTGTAAAAATTCCACAAGTGTTAATATCAAAATTAAAAATCAGATGCAGAAGTGCAGTATGACTCATCCATGTTCATCTCCATTTTTCTATTATTGGACTTGTGATGAGTTTTTGACGTTCGGAGACTTATTTGCTTTCCTTCTAAATTTTTATATTTTGTATAGCTTTATATAGGGGCGGAGTCACCTCATGTCTAGGAGTTTATTCGAATCTTCTTCTGTGAAAAATTATATTATTTATATATGATTACAATTATTTTTTTATGCATATATAATAGATGTCAAAATTTCTTCGACTAGTTCATGTGTTTACTTTTAAAATTTTTAAACCCTTTTTCATTGAAATCCTGATTCAACCACTGACTCTGTGATTCAAGCTCTTGTACTAGTGACACTAGGCCCGGCGTTTGATTCCTTTGTACATTCATCTTCTTCCGTCTCTTTGGGGTTTTTTGTACTGCTTTGTATATATTTGTGTTAACGGCTTTTCTCATACAACATTATTGTCTCCACTTTAATTATTTCTAGTTTTATTTTGCATATGTTATTTTGGATTTAACTTTCCCGCCAGAGGTTTACTATAAGCGTCATCATGATCGGACTTTTATAACTATAAAATAAAATAATTTCATAATTTATTCCGATAATTATAATGACCCCTAAGCGTAATGAATATGACCGACGATTGCTGCGTAATTAAAGATTAATTGGAATGAAAATGCTAATTATGGGTGTGTTTTAGTTCAAGATGTTTAATCTGTCTTTTAACTTAAATCAGTTACGTAATGTTAATAATTACAAAGTGTTTCGTTATAAACGGCATATTGATTGCGATGGCAATACAAACATTCCATTCCCAAAAATAATACTTCACCCCATTAATCTTTACTGTTTAACACATTACTCTCACAACTTTATGAATGTGACATAATGGCCCTCAAATTTTATTTCTTCTTCTTTTTAATCCCCTTGATTTTAATTTACAGATTACCAGAGTTAGGTGCTGATATTATATTTTGACAAGTTACACAAAATGAAGCTAATATTGGAGAGTCATCTCATGTGGGTTTAATAAGTACTAAGGTACAATTATATGACTAAAATGACACTGAATTATTTTGTACAATGACAATAATTTGGTGCATGTCAGTGATGATAAATTTATTCAGAGTATTTATATAGACGCAATCAAGAAAAAAAAAGGGAAATTAATATTGTCTGATCTCTAACGTACAATAATTATACACAAAACATAGAAAATGTTAATTTGAAAAGACGGATCGAAACGTCATTAGCTAAGAAAACCAGGGGCGGATGCATCACAGTGTTATAGGGTTCATCTTAATTTAATATTTTTTATGATATGGAACATTAAAAAATTGTCAGAATTTATTAAAAATATAATAAATAGTAGATATGAATTCATAACTATAATACTATAGACTATAGTAATAAATTTTGATGCTAAAAACGTAAAAGATTAAATTCGTAAATTTTAAATTTTGAGTTCAATTCGATAAGAAATGACTACTATGAGTTGTCGATCAATATAAATAGAGAAACACCAACTGAATCAGATGAGAAATTATTTTGCGTTTGTTCCCATTAGTACTTCAATTATTTAACAATTACAAAAACTTTTTAAATGTACTAACAAGATTCTTTTGAAGGTTGGTTGATATTGTTTAACTTGATTCGAAATTTAAGAAAAAAAAGAAGTTTTTTGATATATATATTTTGAAACATATCATAACATTTTGTGATTATTATATAATGAATTTTAAAACTTATAAATCTTTGGTAAAGATCAACAATAAAAATAACATATTCAGTGAAATTTCACAAGTGAGATTTGAGGAGAATAAAATGTACGCAGACCTTACTACTACCTCTTCTTCTCAAAAACATCAAACTCTAGCAAAAGATGACATAACAAAAATATTTATATGACTTGTGAAATTAATTAATGTGCAGTCGTTTTTTGCGTATATTTCTCTTCTTTTTTTTTCTCCATTTCTCATAAACTTTATCTTTGCTTTTCCAATTTCTCTTGTCCCTAATAGATGGTGCAAGGAAAAGCTTGTACTTGTAAAGACATTTCTTTTATATGCATGCATGGATAATGACCAGCTGTTAGAATTTGGATTATGTTAGTGTTTGGCCCTTGCTAATGCCTTGCTATTGGAGAGAGTATAAATAAATTAATTACTCCCTCCGTCTCACTTTATATGACATTCTTTAACTTAACATGGTGTTTAAGAAAAAAAATGAAGACTTCTAAAATTTATGATTTAAAATAATTCTTAGATATTTGTATGGTAATAATTTCATTAAGGGTAAAATGAAAATTTTAAGTAAAATTATATTCAAAATCAGAGTAAGCTGACATTCTTTTTTAAACAAACCAAAAAGGAACAAGTATCGCATAAAATGGAATAGAGAGAGTATGATTTTTTCCAAATAAGGGGTGGGGCAACTGGTTAAAATCAAATATCCAACAGCCGTACTTTATGATTTCGTGCCGAATCAGGTCTCCATCTTCGAACTTCTCGTTCGATAAGACCCCAGGTCTCGCTCATGTAATATATAAAGAAGAACCCTTTTAGGGCCTTTGTGTTTAAGGGTTGCTCGCCTGAGCCCTTACTTTTTCGGAGGGTCGGCGGGACATGGGAGCCTCAGCTCATGCATCGATTAGTTATAGGATCTAATCCTCCACGAAAAGCGATGAGTACTTATCAAAACATTGAGACTTGATTAAATTCAAATGATTCGTGTGTTGCGTATACAAACCCATCCCACATTGGTGGGAGAGAATAAGTAGAACCTATTTAAATAGTTTCAATACAATCCATTAGTATGAGGCTTTTTGAGAGGTGCCCAAAAATAAATTCGTGAGAGCTTGGCCCAAGCGGACAATATCACAATACAGATAGAAAAAACCTAGTTATTCGGCCACGAATGTTAGTGATGACTTGATATAAATCTAATTACGATCCTTTAAAAGTGCGGGGTCCTTTTCACTTCCATGTATTTTTTTTTCCTTTCAATTAAGGAATGGCTTTTCAAGAGTAAGATAGGCCAATATAATATACATATGTAGAATTATTTCTCAATAGTTTGAATTATGTTTTCTAAATAATATTCTGACTACTTTTTAAATGAATATTTTTCATTTGATATGGTACAATATAAAACCTACATAATAAAGAAAAAAAAATATTTTAATTTATTAGGTAATTAATTAAATAGAGAAGAAGACAATAACAATTTTTGTAAGCATTAGTTGGGTTAGTTTTATTTTGTGAAAATTCAGTCCAAACTCATTCATTTTAATTAGCAACGGAGTTTAATTTGGTCAGTTACACAGTCATCCATTATTAAAAAGATATTCACATGCTTTGATAATGATAATAATTTAGGCGCGCAATCGTAGGAATATTGATGCAGACATAATTAACTAAATATATAAAAAGAGAATATCATGTACATTATTTTTTTCAAAACATATATAATATCAAAGCAAATATATTATGTCATGACAATCAAAGTTCATGACGCTCATGTGGCCTCTTTAGCGTAACGTACAAATCTCATGAATTTGTCTTAAGAACTAGATCATAATGGAGTAAAAAAAATATATTAAAGCACGCATAATATGAATATAAAGCTTTTCATTTCTTCTCTTATTTTAAGACAGAATTTGTTTTAAATTATCACGCACATTATCGTTTTCGAAAACTTGTATAATGTCTAAAAGTCTGACAGTATTAAACAAAAAGTGGGATGTATACATGTCCTTTTATTTGGAAGGCCCCTTTTAAATGTGATCAATAAAAATTCGACCAATCACAAACATGTTCATTCTACAGTTTGGTCACAATATAATTTGTTTTATTATATGGTGAACTTTGCCAATAAATAGTACTCTAGTACCAAGTGAATGTGAGACGCGCAATTATAAGTGCAAAATCATTAGTCAAACGTACAATTTAGAACATAAAAGAAAAAGATTCCTTCGTGGTACGAAACAACACATACATACACCACCACACATAAAAAAAAAATAAAAAAAATTAACAACGGATAACTTCTGTCGTTAATTCTATTTAATAATGAATTAATAGAGGATTTTTAAGAAGTTTTTTTTGGTCAATTATGAATTATTCAGCAATACACTATCATCGATCATTTACAAATTTTTTCCCTATGGATCAACGATGAATCTTATTCTTTCAGTGTGAATTGAGCAACATTTTATTTATCTTTTATGATATACTCCATAGTGTTATGGAAATTAAAAGAATGGATGTGTTTAATTTGCCTTGGAATCTGAAGGGCTATATATTATTCCAAACAGGTGCTATATATTTAGTATGATTAATTATAAGATTATGTTGTGTCTGTTGATAGCAGAGACAAAATGTTTTATATATAACCGACAAGGCAAGATTAATCACTTATATGTGACAAACAATTAAATAATATTCCAGGAGAGCCCATCCTTTTTTTTAAAAAAAATAGTGGAATTGATTATTTGCCTGTTTTTCTACAGTTTAAGGCACATCTACCCCATGTGCTTTGTGCTCATTTTATCTACCTAGTGGGTTCGATCAAATGCCAATTTTGACTCATCATCACTATTAATCTTTGTCATTCCAATTGAGACACACTATTTACCTAGCTACATGCATGGCCAACAATTATTAGTTGTAAAAATATCTGAATTAACTAGCATAAGGCAAATAAAGAAGAGAAGATATTTAGCAACATTTGGCCGCACAACCGACTTTAATTTCTTCTATGAATTTTAATTTTCAAAATATATACTTTCTCCGTTTCATATTAAGTTAATTGCTAGGGAATTTTTTATATTTCAAAATAAGTAAACTGTAAACTTTTCAAGGGATGTGTTGGAAGTTTTTTCCAATTTTACCCTTCATTAATTAAGTTTTCAAGGTTGAGTTTTGTATGAGAAATAAATGATACATTAAATGAGTGTGTAGAATTTAAAAAGGATAAAAATAAAAAAACATGATTAAATTTTGTCTTTATTTTTTTTTAATATGTGTGAATGATTAAATGAGTGTGTAGAGTTTGAAAAGGGTGAAAATAAAAAAACATGATTAAATTTTGTCTTTATTTCTTTTTTTAATATGTATGAAATGACCCAATAATTCACTTAATATGAAACGGAGGTAGTATTAGTTTTGCGGTTTGATATTTTTGTAACTCGTAAAAGCAGTTAATGGATCCAGTTGATTCTTGTAACGTAAAATAATTAATATTTTTGGGTATAAGTTAAGTTAATTGAAATGAAGGTACGATCAAGATTGATATGATTCTTATCTTCAATATAAATTTTGAGTTGAAACTTTAAATATGAAAAATAAAAGAATTCGTTAGAGAATATTTTCTTTATAATTAAAACAGATTTTATGTTACCAAAATTCAAAACCAAAAAGATTTAAGAATGTAGGAGAGGGAGAAAGAGTTGGGTGGCGTACATGCAAGATAATAGAAGGGACCCATAATGAAAGTGAGTTAATTAATAAGGTATGTACAAAATGTAAGTGGCATCTACATTTCCTAGAAATGAACTAAAGTTTTCAACTTACCCTTATTTGGCTCTGAATTCTAGTTACTTCATAAATGGCATTAAAATGAATGATACAATTATACTGCCAAGAAAATTGATTATCCCCAAGTGATCCTGTCAGTCTTTGGAGTCTTATTACATTCTCCGTTTCATATTAATTTAATTTATAATTTTTTTTAATATTCAAAATAGTTAAATTATTTAAAGTTTAAAAAAATATTTGAAACTTTTTTTCATATTTGCCCGTCATTTATTGAAGTTTTATATTTTCTAGGAGATAAATTATACTACATATTTATGATTTCACAAAGAGCAATAGTGGAAAGTATGATGTAAATTTTATCTTTGAATGTTTTTCTTAATATGTATGCATTCACAAATTCAATTAATATGAGACAGAGAAAGTATATTAAAAAAATATTAAAAAACATAATTTAAATCAAATTTATCGTTATTATTCTTTGTGAAATCATAATTAATCATTTATTGTTTAATGAGTATGTTAAATTCAAATATGACGTATTAATTAACGATGAGAATAATTACAATTAATAAAATAATAAGTATTTTGAATGCATATGAATAATTAACATGTCATTTAATCCTACATTTGGATCCTTGAAAATGTCGAAGGATTCAACACGAATAAAATAATTTTTATAGAAAATGTTAGCGACATTCAATCTTTTCTGTTTAATCGAATAATTTTCCGAGGTCCATACGTTATTCCTAATTTCAAATCATTCCAATACTTGTAAATTATTTCTAATTCCTCAAATTTTTATATTTTCAACGCAAAAATAAATTGATTCAATGTATATTGACTTTGAAATTGTGTATGTTTTAAAATATGGATATTATAATTTCTACGTACTTATGTATCTTTGGTTTGATCTACAATTTCATCGACTTTGTCCAATTGTTGACAATTAGCAGACAAATCTCAATTTTTAAAAGTTGTTAAAGTTAAGGTTTTTGTTAGGAATTATATCCAACATCCATTAATATAGTAAGACTCCCAATTCCATTGAACTAATATGAACTAAATTACTTTTTTAAAAGTGGGAAAATGAACATGACTTGCTTAATTAAAATTAAAGCACATGTTCCTAGTCCATTTAAAACTAGCTACACCCCCTAAACATCATTAAGATGATACTATTACACATTATGGTACTATAAATTAAGGGCAGGGTGCACATAGAAGATGAAACATGTTTAGGACTACATGGTACAACATGAGTCTGTTACACCTGTACACCATATTACATAAATTATTTATTTTATTGCAGAATTTGTCTAGTCAAGCTAGTTTATCTTAATCACTAATTAGTTTCTTTAATGGGAAAATCAATTTCAAGTTCTTAGAAGCCTATTTGTCCCATTGGTAATAATTATAGGGACCTAATTAGCTAAAACAAAAGTTTTGATTGGACTAACGATTAGATGGCCTATTCAGATAGTTCACAACTAAAAGGAAGAAAACACAAAGAAGTGTTACTTTGGTGAAGAAAAGAAAGGAGTATGGTTCAGTTGAAAAAATTATTTTTTGATGCTTAACGACAAAGAGTTTCAGGTTTTGGTTCTCTTAGGTATGAATATGTTTTAGGGAGCGACTTGCCATTAAATGTGAAATTTTGAGAACAAATTTAAATTTAATCAGATTTCATCTATTTTTTTTTTACAAATAATATATCTTGGTAAATCTGTTTTTTTTTTTTTTAATATAAAAGTTTAAGAGAACATGGAAATTTTATCGGACCGACAGGAGAGTCGAATGCTGCCTTTAGTGGAGGTGACAACCCTTTGATTCCCTTACTGATCTTTGCAGCTGTTTTGTCTCTCTCTTATTCTTACAATAAAAAATAAAAAAATCCATCAATTTTATTTTGTTAATTAAAAATTTATCATTCACCAAATGAAAAATTTACATTACGTATATGCTCAAAGTTAAATAATTTTTCCAATATATATGTATCTTAATTAATACATCTCAACATGTTGTAACAAGTTAATTATCTGATTTTATTGTAATAAGTATGTTGTAATGATTAATGATTTAATGTATAATATTATAAGATCGAATACGTAATATTCTTTATTGGCAGATTCATAATAATAATTTCCTTGTATGAATATTTAAAAATAGTACTCCTATCTTTAGCTCTTCTTATAATTCACGACATGCCCTTCTTCTTTCCCACACAATACTTTCCCTATATATACATTAAGCCCCCCCTCACTTCCCACAAACCTAACTTCAACTCACAAAAAAAAACCTATCAACTTCTTCTTCTTGATCATCGTCGTCTTTTTCTTCTTATTATTGAAAATTTTTAGCCATGAGTTATGAACCAAACACGGCCTTAAACCTAAGCCTATCCAGAAATGATCTTTTACTTGATCAATCATCGTCATCATCATCATCGTCCCCTTTAAGCCCAATGGAGCCACGCGTTTTCTCGTGCAACTATTGTAGAAGAAAGTTCTATAGTTCACAAGCTCTAGGAGGGCACCAAAATGCTCATAAACTCGAAAGAACCCTAGCCAAGAAGAGTAGGGAGCCGAGTTCATCCCTCCCTAGGCCCCATTCTAGTTGGTCGAATAATAATAATAATCGAACTAGTGGCTCCTTGAGCCATGCTGGTCGTGATCATGGTCATGGTGCTAGGTTTGTTATTAATAATGATTTAATAAGCTATGGTAGAAGAGAGATGATGATGAGTTATGACTCAATGAAAAATGGTCATGAGAGTGTTGTGCAAGAGGATTTTGGCCACCTTGACTTGTCCTTAAGGCTTTAGGTCTTGATCATCATCACTCTTTTGTTTGTTTGATTGATTTTTACTTCAAGAAATTGTTGTGATTTCAGCCTATTTTGAGGTAGTTAATTTATTAAAATCTCTACTCAAAGAAGGTTTGTGTTCTTAGTAATTATTAAGGGAAGGTTGAGTTCTTAGTAATTAAATATTATTGTCTTTAGATTTTTATAATTATAAGAATTCTCCTGAAATTGTGAAAACAAAAATCGTCTAGTATATATTGACTTTGTTGGTATCTCTGTTAAGAAAATTCAATTTGACACCTCAAAGTCCTCCAAGATTTATAAGTATTAAAATAAGATAGAATTTGTTGTTGTTCATTAATTAAGCGTAAGATTCAATTCTTATATATTATTCTCTTCTTGATATCTTATTTTTATAAACATTTGTTAGTACAAATACCATCATTTCATTCATGGAGGATGAAAATTAGTTAAAAGGGAGTCTTAATCGGAATAAACATAAGAATTAATGAATGATTTGATACCTGTATTGGAGAAGTCTTATATTTGGAGGTAAATCACTTCAGATAAAGAATATATACTCTGTATTCAGCAAGATACGAATCTGAAATCTTTTGGGATGAAAGTTAAATAGTAACAATAACATAACATAAAGTATGGCAAAAACAACACAAAAATTGTCAATTAAAAGTGTGTTTCATGCCAAAATATTACAAATATCAAGTCATCATCGACTAGGCAGCTAGCACACATTTTACTAAGATTTATACCAAGAGCAAAGAGCAATTCCATGAATACCTTTAGCCATTCAAGTCGTCCAGTGTAACAAAAATAACTTTTAGTGATAATAAATATGCACATTAATAAAGAACGCTACAATCTTTAGTGACATGAGTTCATTGTTATTGAATCCAATATTGCTATATGCTTTAAGGATATCTAAGAAAAATATTAATTGACATTTGATGAAATTAGGTCTTGGGCCTAACTCACACCTCAAAAGTTAGCTTAAAGGGAGGAGGATTGTCTAAGCCTTATAAGGAGTCCACATATCTCATTAACCACCAATGTGGGACTTTTTGTCTCAACACCCCCCTCACGCCCAGTCAGACGTGCCCTCGGCCTGATGGCTTCGGACGCAACTTGCAGTCAAAGACTCAATGGTTCACGGGATTCTGCAATTCACACCAAGTATCGCATTTCGCTACGTTCTTCATTGATGCGAGAGCCGAGATATCCGTTGCTGAGAGTCGTTTTGTTGGTTAATGAGATGGGTGGATTCTTTATAAGGCTTAGGCAATCCTCCTCCCTTTGAGCTAGCTTTTGGGGTGTGAGTTAGGCCCAAGACCTAAATTCATCATGGTATCAGAGCAGGGCCCGTCTCACCCAATGTTGGGCCCTCGAAAAGATTGCCAACGCACCAGATGCTAAGCACTGGGCGTGAGGGGGTGTGTTGAGACAAAAAAGTCCCACATTGGTGGTTAATGAGATGGGTGGACTCCTTATAAAGCTAAGGCAATCCTTCTCCCTTTGAGCTAGGTTTTGGGGTGTGAGTTAGGCCTAAGACCTAATTTCATCACGGTATCAGAGCATGGCCCGTCTCACCCAATGTTGGGGCCTCGAAAAAATTGCCCACGCACCAGATGTTAAGCACTGAGCGTGAGGGGGGGTGTTGAGACAAAAAGTCCCACATTAGTGGTTAATGAGATGGGTGGACTCC
Organism: Solanum medicagineum; assembly: GCA_026153255.1. Lineage (NCBI taxonomy): Eukaryota > Viridiplantae > Streptophyta > Magnoliopsida > Solanales > Solanaceae > Solanum > Solanum medicagineum. The sequence goes on from JAPFFP010000098.1 coordinate 2,002,942, forward strand.
TTATAAGGCTTAGACAATCCTTCTTCCTTTGAGCTAGCTTTTGGGGTGTGAGTTAGGCCCAAGACCTAATTTCATCAACATTAATTAATTATTGCTAAAGATATTTTTAATGTAGTGTCCTTTAATTTGATTTCATTGTTACTTAGCAGCATATCTTCTTAATTAATTTACTTGCATAATTATCCTTGGGTTCCCAAGTGAGATAGCATGTTATTTCATTAATTGTAATACTTTGATTTATTGGTTTGCATTGGTTTTTTTTTTTTTTTTTTGGTGGCACATGCTAGTATGGAAGTTGAGGACAATGCATTTAATAAATGGAAAAAATAGAAAGGGAAAGGGAAAGGAAAAAATTAGGGGGTTATTTCTTTTTATTGGTTGAATTGATAACTGAAATGTTAAGGATTAGTCGCGAATTTATAGCCTAAATTAGAGGGTATATGAACATGTTATTTTTTTCGTAAAATTTGATATTTTGTTTATATACATTATCTTTAGGCAATGACAATAGTATACTTGATTGAAGGTTGAATTTTTTATCGGAGGATACCAGGGATCAATTTGACTTGATACATTATCTCTTTCCTTTTTTTTAAGTGGTACGCTCATATTCTAGAAATTTTGAATTCACCTCTATTAAAGAACACAAAATAACTAACCAATAACACATATTTTATTGATTTGATTAGCTCTTTATAAATCAAAAACTAACTGATAATCGATAAACAAAATCAAATAACATGTAAAAATAAACCTATAAGCAGCCAATATTCAATCTGCATCACTTCATTGGAGCTTTTTGTTAAAAAGGAAAAATATCAATGGGCTGTCTCTTTTTTTACTTTTAATTGGGCTATATTTCGTTTGTGAAGAAGTTGGGCCTTTATTCAGTACAAATGAGCCCATGTTGTTCACTAGAAGTTTATGATTTTTTCTAAAAATATTCAAAATATAAAATGATATACGAAGAAACCAAGGACTGGATTCCATAAAATCTACGATACAAACATAAAAAATAATTTAATTTTATATATATTATGTAATTTTTTCGATGAAACTTTTTTTCGCTCTCCATATTATGTGTGAGTAAATATGTCATGCCATGTTTTGTTCAGGTTTGAGTTGATTTTGGGTAATTTGGATTGACTTTGATACAAATGTGAATTTTAAATCTATTTAATTTCCAAATATTGAAAAAGGCTTACCTTTTTTAATTCTTATTACGAGTACTTTTTAATAGGCAGGAATTTAATTAATATATGGTCTCTCTCCCAAATATTTGGTCAGTTTTCAGCTTAAGTATAATGTTTAGGGAGAATCTAGATGAAAAGTATGAAGTAATTGGTGACGTTAGTTTGTTGTTTCGAATTATGACAAAGTGATCTTTGACTTTTCAAAGAGAATTGTAGGGACAATAGACGTGGGAAACTCCTATTATTAATCATTGGTAATAACAAAAAATATAATTATAATTATGTATGATTTTTTGATATCTACATTATTATTTAGAAATATTAAAATTTATGAAATTGACTTTCAAAAAAAAAAGACAAAAGTTGTAATATAGATCTCATTTTTTCCAGTGGATGGATCAAGAAATTTCCATACTTATAGGTGTGAACAAAGTTGATAAAAGTGAAGGAAACAACCACCCATACTAGCTGGTTTAATGAATTTGTAATTAGATATACAAAACAACTTTTGAATTATTGAGGAATACGCTAAAGAAAAACCGTCTTATTTGAATTAATACAAAATCGCACCATGTATTCTTAAAAGTATGTGGACAACCAAGCAGCTAATACATATAAAAGAAATTAGTAGGGTTTGGCTAATTAAGCTCCATTTGTAAAGTCTGAATTGAATATTTGTTGACGTATTAGAGGAGGTCACTTAGCTTGAAACATTATTAAAAAACGTGTGTATTGTCGTGAACATTTTTGCTAGACAAACGTGTAAATGAAAATGACCTTTTTGATGAAGTTGTATATATAGTCTTCCCCATTCCCAACTCAAGAAAATAAAAATGGCACCTATAGACTTATCAAACTCATTACTCTTTTGCCTTGTGTCTTTTCTCTTCATTTTCTTCATCAAACTCAAGAAAGTAAGAAATAATACTCTTCCATCAAATTCCAAAATTCCAAAATCATATCCTATTATTGGTTCTTATTTTTCCCTCTTAGCACACCAAGAAGAGCGAATTCAATGGATATCTGATATTATCCTCAACACCCCTAAACTTACTTTTACTCTAATTCGACCCCTCAATTTCCACACTATTTTCACTGCTAATCCATCTAACGTCCAGCACATGCTCAAAACAAATTTCCCCGTTTACCAAAAGGGCCATAATTCAAACAATACTCTAGCTGATTTTCTGAGTAACGGCATTTTTAACGTCGATGGCGATACATGGAAGTACCAAAGACAAGTTGCTAGCCACGAATTCAACACGAGATCGTTGAGAAAATTCGTTGAAACTGTCGTTGATACTGAACTCTCTCAGCGTTTAATTCCCATTCTTCGAAATGCTGCTGCTGAAAATGCTGTTATTGATTTACAAGACATTTTACAGAGATTTGCATTTGATAACATTTGTAAAATTGCTTTCGGGTATGATCCAGGGTACTTGTTACCCACCCTGCCTGACGCAGAATTCGCGGTAGCATTCGAAGATGCTGTTCGTTTGAGTAGCGAGAGATTCATTCTTCCTTTTCCAGTGATTTGGAAAATCAAGCGCGCTCTTAATATAGGTTCTGAGAAGAAACTACGAGTTGCAGTGAGAAAAGTACGCGAATTCGCGAAACAGATTGTCAGAGAGAAACAGAATGAGAAATCGTCGCTTGATTCAGCTGATATGTTATCGAGATTTTTGAGCACAGGGCACTCTGATGAAGATTTCGTTACTGATATTGTGATAAGTTTTATATTAGCAGGACGTGATACGACTTCAGCTGCATTGACGTGGTTTTTCTGGTTGATTTCGAAGAATCCAGAGGTGGAATCAGAAATCCTGAGAGAAATTGGAGAAAAGGAAGGAGATGGTTTGGTGCTTTATGACGATGTGAAGAACATGATCTATACTCATGCTTCGCTCTGCGAAAGCATGAGATTTTATCCACCGGTACCAATGGATTCAAAAGAAGCGGTACGAGATGATTTGTTGCCGGATGGAACATTCGTGAAGAAGGGGACGAGAGTGACTTATCATCCGTACGCAATGGGAAGATCGGAGAAAATTTGGGGGGAAAATTGGGCTGAATTTAAGCCAGAGAGATGGTTGAACAAGGATGAAGTGACAGGGAATTGGATATTTGTGGCAAAAGATGCGTACAGTTATCCTGTATTTCAAGCAGGGCCAAGAGTTTGTTTAGGGAAAGAAATGGCGTTTTTGCAAATGAAGAGGGTGGTGGCTGGTGTTTTGAAGAGGTTTAAGGTGGTTCCGGCGGCGGAGAAAGGGGCGGAGCCGATGTTCATCTCGTATCTTACGGCCAAGATGAAAGGAGGTTTCCCTGTCACTATAGAAGAAAGGATATCAGAAGAATAGTCCCATGGCCAAAATGTGAAGACCAGATTTATTGTATGCTTTTTAAATTATTTGTTTTTTGATAATTGATTGTATTAATTATTGATGAATAGATTGTATTATTTTTTAGGTAATCATCATCATTCCTGTGAAATAATTTGTCTTCCAAATATCTATAATTGTTTCATCAACAAGGTTGTCTTGTTTTAGTTTATAATTAGGAGTATATATATACAGTAATCTATTAAGTATAGTTGAATATAATTTTTTTTTTTTAAGATAAATTCATCATTAGACTTGACCTTTTATTAAAATTAAAAAAAATCATTAACAGATCTTGCCTTACTAATCCTAATAAGGTAATATTGTTAAGTATAGTTGGAAAACCTATTTTGCAGCTGATTCATGGACCCATACTTAGTGATGTCAAAGCAACAAAAAAATTAGAGATGACAATTAATCAAAAACATTGCTTGATTTCTTCTTTTGTTTTCTGAATTCAAAATAATTTTTCTACCCCATATAAGTAGATGTGGAGTTTGCGTATCTTCTCTAAATCTCTCTTATGTATGGAAATATATCAAATATGTATTGCTGTTGATTCATGCTTCTTAATTACCTAACTTTTCTGCAACTAATTAAATAACGATGGTGTTGGGTATAGATCTGTATATTAAGATTAGAAGAAGAATGAAGGAGGAAGATGATGAATAGTAATTCGTTTTTGTAGAGAGAAGGTAGAGAAAATTTTTAGAGAGAAAAAAAATATTTCGTGGTAACGCCCAATGGGTAAACTCCACGGCGATAAGACTATATATATTAATGATGTCCGGATATTTACAACTACATGGAGGTTGAACCGCGACAGCTGCTAAATATATTATCAGGTTCCACTACCTAACAGATGGGAGCCTTAGAAATCACTTACCTGTGGGAGAGTGGAATTAATATGGGCTTTGGGAGTCGAGTAAGGGTGAAGAAAATGAATATAGAATATGTGGATAATATGCATATTCTAAAAATTAGAGTACGTATTTAGGAGGTTCCAAACGAGTTCAAATTTGTGGAATTTTGGGACTTTTATTAGCGTTTGATGTTTGCTTTTCCAATTAAAATGTCCTTTTTTGGCAAAAAATAAGAACATTATATTTTAGTGATTTGAGGTTTATACTCTATTTTTTATGAGACTTCACATTTGATACGAATTACAAAAAAAATTATAATTAATCACATATTCTATATTCATTTTTGAAATAAAGATAGAGATCAAGAAATGACACGAAATTCACACTTAAAAAAAGAAAAACTAATACACATAAATGAAGTGTAAAATTAGCCATTCGATGCACAACTAAGTAAGTAGGATAATAAATAAATATATTATGTAATGCGGATCGAAGAAGCAATTGGACAATATCTGAAAATATAAACATTGGCTAACTCTTTTCTAACAACCAGAATAATGGGCATAAATCATATGTACTAGAAGCTAAATTTACTCTTTAAGCTTTTTGTTTTCACTATAAACTCTACTTCAAATCTGCAAATATATACACACAGCTGGTTCTGTCCCAAATCGTTTTTTATACGTTACATCCTCATCAGACAAGAAACATTAGATTATTATGCTTATATTGTTGCAGCTTAAATTATTATTAGTTAAGTTATAGTTGCAGCTTATATAATTAATTAATTTTGAATTGCAGCAATTGTCCCCTAATTAAAAAAAATAAGATTTTGCATGTGCATGAACGTGTGCTGTGGCGATGAGTTAGGAGTCTATCAATCGAGCCATTTCTTTATCTTATTAATACATAAAATCTCATCAATCCAAGATCTAAACACATTAATTACAACACAAGATTCTCTATAATATGTTCAAAATATTTATAATTAAATAGTTTTATCATATGATCTTACTCATATCTTACAGCTGAATTATTGGTAAATTGTCTCTGCCCACAATTGGGTTAAAAATATTTTAAAGTGCTGAATTGGTTTTATAAATAAACAGTTAGTTACAAATAATAACAATGATTATAGTGAGATAATTTGGAGTTCTGTTTTGACAATAAAGATGAAGGATACAATAGTAAAAAAATGATATAACCAACAATACTATTTGGGGTGATCAATTTATTACTTGTAACTATTTTGACTTACTGATCTTGATATTTGCTAATGTATATATAACAGTGTTTGACTTGCTTACAACTTAATCACCCTTTATATATTTTATATTTTTTTGTCTAGTATAAACACAAGAATGCTGATAAGTTGTTTATTCAAACTAGATATTCCTTTAAAAAATATAGAAAAAATTACACACCGCTATTTACCCAAAGGGAAGTCAACGTTCTTTTTTCCCTTTTACATGCAATTACATGAAGAGGAAGATTAAGTGAAGACTCATTTAATTAATCCTTCCGTTTAAGTACTCTATGTCCCCAACTCCTTTGACCAAAACAACTAATTTTTTCATTTATTTTTACTTAGGTGAAAATTTACTTTACTCTTTTAATAATATAATATAATATAAAAAGTATATTAAATTAATTTTTAAATTGAGAG
>JAPFFP010000098.1:2019161-2030996 GCA_026153255.1 Solanum medicagineum
TATTTTTGAAATTATTTTTTAAAAATTATACTAAACATCCATTATAATATAGATATCATGGTAAAATGATTATATGAATCATTGTTGTTAAAAGAAGCGAAAAGAGTGATTAGGAAACTATATTCCTATGGTACAAACTAGCATGGTGTTACCGACTTATAACTTTCACTAAAGACACTTGGGCGACACTAGTCGATTTGCTCACGACTCTTTTACAGCAAATACTAGTAAACCTCTTCGCTAAGGCTGCTAAGGGAACGCTAGATAAGAAGACTTAAAAAGAGAGCTTTTGAAAGAAGACAGCCTTCTAGGAGCTTCAAGTGTTGTCCATAATATTTAGAGTTTTCCGGAAATCTCTCCAAGACTCTAGATTTCTTTCTTCTTTTTATAAAAGACTGGTGAGTCATGACATTGGACAACGACAGGAGGGCTTGTTAAGATTGTAGTTGTAGGCTTGTAACTCGAGGTAGGGGTGATCATAATGGATCACGATAACTAACATATGAAGATCCAACCGAACGGGCGAATATTCATTCCAACACAATTTTTGCTAAATTTTACTTATTTTGTTTATTCTTTTATAACATTTTAGTATCAAAAGAAATTATTATTTTTTTCTATGACAATATATAACATACCAAAATAAAAAAAAATAAACTATTTTAACAAAATTTCTCTTGTATCAATTTAGATTTTATATCAATCAAATTTTCAATGGGTAGAAATAAGTTAAGATTAACCTGCTCAAACTTAAACGAGTTGGACAAATTGAGCTTAATTTTACCACCTCTAGCTCGAGTACAGAGTTAAACGAAACTTTCTACTTTTTAACATATAACCCGAACAAGGAACGAATCTCAGGCTGAGGTTGATGTTGAGGTTACTGTGACAAATCCAGTCGTCCCCTTGAGAAACATTATTCATAGCGAAAGTCATTGCATTTGAATATACAAAAAAACTCAACTTTATAAAATGCTCATGTTAGCGATCATTTGTTAACATAATAAAGGAAAACAACGTTGTACTTGTACGTGGTTAGTGAATTGCTCCTCCATTCACAAAACTTACTACACAGATTCATCAGCATGACTTCCATCTGCATTTTCTTTCCCTAGTTTTGATTTGGATAGAGATTGTTTCGACGATGAGTGATGCAAGTTAAGGTAAGTGTAGTAAGACATTCCAACAAGTGCCGTAATTGCTCCCAGTATGCTAGTTGGACCCGGATTTGAACCAAAGAGAAGAAAACCGCCAAGTAGAATGACACACGTTTTAAACTGTCCAAGTACTACATGAGTTGTTGCAGATGTTGCCCTGGATAGACGAAAACATAATTAGAAGCATACATAATAAGGAACTTTGCAATTACCAAATGACGTTAGGCAATGCATACCCAAGTGCTAGAGCACCTGACCACTGAAGCAAGAAACCAAGAATAGCCGAGGCACCAATGATTGTTGAGTTGTACAAGTTCCAATTAAATGAAAGGACACCTGGAGGATCAAGTGACGGCATCAACATCACCAGAAAGAATAACGTAATTGGTGTAGTCTTCCACATTAGCCTGTCACGGAAATTGCAAATTTGAGTTACCGAAATACAAGGAAGTGATTAAAAATTAACAGAAGCAAATTAGTTTAGGAGCATACGCAAGGGCAGTCCAATTCTCCTGCTGTTGGAGATTGGACCATAGTATTTTATTAACTGCACTAGGTACTATCCATGCTACTGCAATGCAAGCACCAAAGAAATGAAACTGCAAATCTGTCACCGTAGCAACAGCAACACCTACTGATACAACAGTGAGTGCAAGCACCTGAGACGTAAGGGTAAGGATCAATTTTCTTATAAAGGGAGATGCAGACCGACCAAACGGAAATCACTGGGTTGGAAAAACTATGCATAAAGAAACTGAACCTAGCTCTCCAGTAGGCTACCAGCATACAGTGTATATTAGCAACGAGGAGCAACTACCTTCAGGAAAGAAATTTTCTTCCGAAAGAGAATAAATTCAGCTAAAACAATAGCTGGTGTTACTGCAATCTTTGCCATCTGGTAAAATCCTACACTGGAAATATATCTTGCTTGTTAACTATCAAGAAAGAAGACCTGTAAAGATTTAATAGGAGAAAAGATTACCACAGGTCTCACCTATTATACTTCAAACTTACATTTGCCAGTCCAGTAGAAAGTGACATAACTATACCAAGAGACAACAATGATGAATATTTTGTTGATTTTGATGGAGTAGACAAGGAAAGGATGGAGAGAGCATTAAGAATAGCCATTATCAACCAGCTACAGACATAATGTAGGAAAGAGAGGAAAATTGGATAATTAAATCCGACTGTAACAAGAACCTGGAAGGGAAAAGAGGAAAGAAAATGTTACGATTTTAAAAGATGAAATATCTACATCCGGTTTGAGTAAGGTTAAGTAGACCGACCAATTTGTTCATCAAGATAATACTAACAGAAACAAAAAAATTGAATGTCAAAGCAACAGTAGGCCCCCATAAGGTAGTTTGTTGACGCTTTCCACCTCCAAATGCTCGTAACTTGCTAAACAAAGAGGCCCGTACCTCCTCCAATGCTCTTCCTGCATCAAGAAAAAGGAACTCTTGTGTATGAATCAATACTATTCCATTCTAAATCCTTCCTGATACCTCCCAGATCATTGAATAATGGACTAGTAGAGCATCAACATCAAACATCTCGTAGAAAGAGCTTATGTATTTCATAAATTTTAGCATTTTAAGGGCAGAGGAAAACCATTGATAAGTATTAGAACAGTTAGCTCAGTTGAAGAATTTGTGAATACAGTGAATTGACAAGAGCAAAACTGAGGTTATGGAATAAGTCATTTTTACTACTTGTTCCATTTAAGTAAAATATATGTTTTCTATGCTTCAAAGTTTCAACTGAACTTATTCAAGAAATGTTTAAACTGAATAGCATAACCAAGTAGTACAGGGCAAATATTAGTCCAATGTCTTTACATAGATTTACACTAAAATAGTAAAGGTTTTTCTATAAAGCAAAGTAAATATGAAACTGAATGCACAATAACAAGAGACTTATCACCATTTTTCAGAAAAAGAGCATAAAAGAAGTGCCTTGAGAATGGCAAATAGAGCAGGTACCAAAATATTAAGCTGATTTTTATGAATCATTGCTGAATAGAGTCTATATTACCTGATAAAGTTGAAGTTTCAAGATCTTAAAGAACCAAATAGCCAAAAAGAACGCATATCAACAGAAATGGCAAGACTTTGACCAACCAATTTGCAAAAAATAGCAACCAAATCCCTCCATTACACATTTTAGCAAAACCCCACGAGGGAAAAAATAAATCTTGAAGATACCTTTTTCACCAGCATCACTGTCCTTCCTCTTGAGTAATTTTCTCACATCTTTTCTCATCAAAAAACCCAGCATCTTCTCTCTAGTTTCTGTATCAGCCAGCATTCACCCAAAATAAGAAGACATTTTCATATGAAAGAAAGAAGAAATTTGAGACTAGTGAGAGTAATCAGTGTTTCTATGGAAAGAGGATTTTGAGGTACAACTCATCAAGCGTATAGTTAGTGATTTGACTGAAAAGGCTTAGGTACAACGCATCAAGCGTATAGTATTGCGGTGATGTACAATTGATTGTGGAGAAAATCACGGGCATGCACCGACAGCTGTTTGATTATTTTTAGATTTGAAGTTAATCCTTATTATTAATGGGTCCACTCTACTTTGCTTTCCACCTTTAATCCAAATTAGATTGATTTGAAACTAGTCAATATAGAATATTTGATTGTTTTTTTTCTTGCAAATTATTAATTTGCTCTTATAAAAAGCGTATTAGAGAGAAATGTTGAAAATACCTTCAAACTAAACAAAAATTCGGGAGTAGATTTCACTTATGTTGCAAGATCTAGGTGTATTTAAATTCAATTTGTCAAATAAAAGAGTGTTTTAAGGTGATTATCGGCATATTTTCAATACTAAAATGAAGCAGCCAGCGTAAGGTTTGGCGTTACAAAATTTGAAGTGAATGGATCCTGTAAATAAGAATAATATTAGTATCTATGTTAGGTACAAATGATGCTTCAACAACTATCATTTTACAATGTTACATTTGCTGCACAACAGCCTCAGCTCATTGTTGCAACACCAAAGTGGCATAGATTAGCTCATTCCATGCATCGGGGACTCCCGGTAGACACCAATGGCTACAATCTTGCTTACCCTTTTTACCAACCTTCCCATATACCGATGGGTGGCCATCCTTGCGGAAATTTGTTAAATGTGTTACGTTTAAAAGGACTACTGGCATCTGCATTTCCTTAATCACCTCCTCCACAATCTTCATTTTCAAAGGATAGTGTCCAAGGATAGCTCCTTTCGAAACAGGTTCACTCTCTTTATTACAACTTCCACCTGAATCCCATTCTCCGCCCCTGTTTAAAATACAAGGAAATGTTACAGACCATGCACTGCACACCAATTTAGATCATACAACCAAATGGAGGCGCTATTTAAGGCTAATCTTGAGGAATATGGTGATGAGACAAGCTTTTTCTTGGACAAAACTTAGCATTTGGTTTGAAAAATTTCTATTGTGAAGGCAACAGTAAGTACCTAAAATGAGCTGAAGAGTATCCACGATATATAATCAACTGCTCACGACTCATGTTCTCGTCAATCCACTTAGCCCAGGTCTTCAATGCTCTCCTATAAGCTTCAACGGCATCAAATTTAGGGTATATAAGGTCACCTTCTTTATAATAATTTTTCCTGTGCAAACAACACCCTCATTCCATTTAGTCATACTAGAATAGACACAAACTGAGAATGTGCAGTAGAAAATAATAAAATATATTGCCCGAGACCCGTTACTTTACAAGGATTATACCCTTGAAGTATCCTGTAATGCTCTCAGATCACTATAGAACGATAAGTGATATGATCCTCCAGCTCAGTAAAGAGAACCTCAAATACTAAGAAAAGATACTCATGCGAGGTACTGTAAGAAGAATAAAAACACACCCCCTGGCAGTCTTTCCATGAGTCCACCAATGCCCCGTATTGAAGATAAGAATGTCAGCTCCCTTCCAGCGATTAGATGTTTTGTCTATGCGATCTATTGATAGAGTTGGATTTGAGTTTCCTTGAGGATTGATACGTACTCCTTCTCTAACAAGGAAGTGTGAGCGTACGAATTCAACTGTGCAGTTATAATCCTGCAGAGCCACAATTTTTTAGTCCTCACTGCTCTCTTTTCTAAGAAACTTTTGCATCAATTCATTATTTTAAGCTGTAGAAATAAACCAGACAGAAAGGTAGCTCCTTGTCTACAAATAATTGACCACATAGATAACAACTCGCCGCTCAAGTATATAAAATCTCTCTCTCTCTCTCAATGCACACACATATGTACATATGAAGAAGAAATCTTTAATTGATATAATGGTGTCAATTTAGCTAGAATGAAATCTTAATAAATGCATAGGCAAAATCACCTCAAATATGAAAACATAGTAGCCTCTGCCTTTTGTTATCTTATACCCATGGATCTCGTACATTTTACTCTTATTAGTGAGGCCTTCACGAAGAATGCAAAGGAGAGATTCAAACTGGTTCCGGTTCATTGAGTCCCCAACCAGCATCAGCCTCTTTCCTTTCAATCTCTTCAAAAAGTCTGATGGACTAAACCTACAAAAGATATAACTGGTTTAAGGATACAAGTTGTATAAGTAGTGCCCTGAATGAAGAAATGACTAGCTATTTATCAATGAGAAAAATAAGTTTTATCATCGTATGAATCAGCAGCATAGTTAATGGCAAGTCAAGCCTATAGATAATACAGGAGATTGATGAGACTGCCATACCTTCTCCAGTTGGAAAAAAGAACATATCAACATTAGAAACCTATAACAATTAACTCCTTACATTAACAGTTCATCTATTTGTAGGAGCAGGTTTTTCCTGTACTATTTTTAAAAAGCAAATCAATTTATAGTGGTTGCACATTTGCATGTATCATCTTTCAATTACAGTAATTGCAGACATTACAAATTATTGGAGAATTTACCCAAGTGATCTTTCGTTCCTGAGACCTCCTTCCATTTGTACTATCCTCTACATATCAGACACACTTCAATTAGTTGGTTCCAATATGATTTCTGCTAGAATGGTAAAAAGACTGGCTATTCGTGGATTTCTTATCATAACGGCACAAACAGAACGACTACAAAACCATCTATTTCTTCAAGAGTTGAAAATGTTCCTTTGACCACAGACCTCAACCATCTCTTTCTTTCAAGAATTTTAGATCTTTCATTGAAAAAGGGGCCAGAATATAATATTTTATGGAAACCAGAAACTTTTGGTCCAGCTAAGGAGGAAGAAATGATGATTAGAATTCGTTCTGGACAACTTACATTGCGCTTCACTAGACTGTTTCCCCTACTCAAGCACAGAGCTATGAACGTAAATGCTCAAATATATAATCTCCCTTTTCCTTTACGAGTAATAATAATAATGATCAACAATCAGCATCATCTCCTTTGTCGTTCTTCTAATGGGACCCTTGTGTTGATATAAGACCTCATACCGTGATTAAGCTGGTAACTAAGCACAGTATAGGAAATGAATATGAGAAGTATAACAACAATACTGGAAATGGAAACACAAAACAGAAAAATAGAATGTGAAAATGCTGCATTCATGAGACCCTCCATTTGATTCTAATGACAACTAAATCAAATGTAGACTTTCTTTGACTGTCCTACTCATGTAGTTGAGAGAGTTCAGCAAAAAGACATAATAATTTATGCATAATGATGGCGTCAGATAAGAATTAGAAAGCAGAATAAAAAAGTGACCTTGGAAGATGGCATCCATGTGGCTTCCATGTCCATTTAAGATAGTTTGAATCTGGCCTACCATTAGTCTGGCAATTAAAAGCCTCATCCACATAAGGACAAGACCCTGGCTTATAAATTGGGTGATTCTCATCCCTCACCCAACTTCCCTTGAAAAGATCACAAGTTGAGATTTTCTCAACTAAATTGGATTTGGATGTTACATCAAGATCAGATTTTGAACTTGAGGTGGTCTCTGGTTTCACCAAATTATCAGATTTTGGCAAAATGGGTGTCTCTGTAGATGCCTCTAGTCCTTGAGAACTAGAAATGGTCTCTGGTTTAGCCAAATCATCATCAAAATCAGATTTTGGCAAAATGGGTATCTCTGATTCTTTAGACTTTGATGTCTCACTGTAACTAGAGGTGGTCTCTGGTTTAACCAAACTACCATCAAAATCAGATTTTGCCAAAATGGGTGTCTCTGAAGGAGCCTCTGGTTCTCTAGAACTAGAAGGGGAAATGGATTCAGCCATAATGGGTATCTCCTCAGATTGAGATGAAATGGGTTCCAAGAGCATAGGGGTTTGAGCAAGGCCATATCTGTTGAGTGAGATTTTAGGTTGAAGAACTCTTGTGCTGAAAAAGAAAAGACTTGAAATAAGGAAGAAAAGGACAACAAAAACACTAGTATAACGTGCCATAGGGAAGAAAGCAACAAGGATTCATTTTCTTCCCATCTAATACGGCCGACAAACATGAATTCCTATAATCTCGCGACACAACCATTTTTTTGGGGGGTAAACAGTAATAATGTTATGCAAAATTACTAATTCCATTTTCATTTTCAATCAGTCAATTTACTATATTTGAAATCCAAAAATATAGTAAGTAATTTTTTATCTACCAGTCTAATTTTCCAACAAGCATATTTGTTATACAGGGCTAATTTGTATCCTAACATAATTATCTGAAGTTAAATTACTTATAGGAACAAAAAATGTAATACATACTTGAAATTATTTTTAAAGTAAGATCTCAAATCATTTCGAACAAAATGTAGGATCGAGTGTTATTTTAGCCAATTTTCTATTAGAATCGAATAAAAGTAATATCTTCTCTCGTTTAAAGGGAATATAAAAAAATCATTCTTTTTTTCAATATTTTAATTTCAATTTTTCATGTAAAGACTTTCTTTATTGATACTAAATCAAACTAGACCAATTTTTTTTTTAGAAGAGAGGGAATGTGTTTAATTTCTTACAAAGGTCTTGCGTGTCCATTTAATAAGGATTGGCAAATATCAATCCCTATAGGTAAAGGCCTTGTGAGTAGCTTTACTCCATTTAATTCTAATTGAGATTCCTCGAAAGCTTAAAAAAATTAACATTGAAGAGTATAACTTCCATAACGTGCATTTTGCATAACTAAAGTAATTATGCCATGTGGATTAGTTGAAATGTCAAACAACATTAGATTAATACTACTATTTGTGTAAGAAAAGATAACTATTGACCACATTAAACAACATTTTAATTTCCAGTAGGCAGCAGTTCTGTTCATCATGGTAATGATCTTCTAAGTTGATAATATATTATAGACTCGTCGTGATTAACTAGTACTCCCTGGACTAGATTAATACTATTTGGGCTGCCAAAAATGATTAGTTAAAATAACGTTATTAACATGTTTGTCGATTAATCTAAGGAAGAGCAAATTAATGTTTGTTGCCTTAACTGATACCAAAAAAAAAAAAAAAGGAAGCAAGCAAGGAACTCCCTGTATGTCCTACATATAATAATACTATTCAAAATTCATAAACAAAAATATGCATACATCTATAAATGCATGCATTAACAGTATTAAAACATGGCATTGGATCAAATCCAAGTGCCCAGGAAATGGACAGACCGCCCTGAAGAAAGAAGTTGTCATTGACTTCAATCTTATCCCTCCTGTCTCCATCCTCCACATTCCCAATACACTAACTCAACACAAACCAGAAGCCTATACTCCTCACCTCATTGGCATGGGACCTTATCACCATTTAAGCCCGGACCTATATCAAATGGAAAGGTGCAAGCTTGCTGCCATCAAGGACATTCTTCAGCCTTCTCAAATCCTCAATTTCGAGCACCTCTTGATTGATAAACTCAGAGACAACGACCTTGTTATAACCGATTCATGGATATTGATGAGGAGACTTTAGCTTGGATAGTCGCAATAGATGGTCTATTCTTGCTTAACATCCTCCATTCATCGTATAATGGCAATAACGATGATATTTATGACACCATTTTCACCAGAGACTTTATGATGCTTGAAAACCAAACCCCTTTGTGGTTGTGAAGCAAATCAACAAGTTTCTCCAGAGAAGACACCGAGTTAATTTCTATGTTTAGGCACTTTTGTGAAATGCATTCTCTACTTTCTTTGCCTGCAAAAAATGACTATCGTAGAAATAACACCAAGGAAACCCAGCCTCTTCATTTGCTAGATCTCATGTATCGTTAATCCTTTATGATCATGTAGATTTTGCTTATTCGGTTCCTATTCAAATGTCATCCATCAGTATCAAGCATGACGATAATGATGTTCAAGATAAAGATATACATGAAGACATTGTTAAGTGGGTCCCTCCAAATGGAGAACCCACATGCAATAATTCAAACTTGTCAACTCTTTATACGATTTCAAAATTTTTGGCCGGTTTGAAATTATTTTAAAGTTGGCCACCAAACCTTTGATAATTAAAATAAAGGGAGGCTGCCACCTACCAAATTACTCCTATATAAAGGAGTATTTTGTTCCTCATTAAAACATTCTGAAAGAGAGAAAAATACAAAGAGAGCCACAGAGAGAAAATGAGGATTTTTTTTCCGTCAGGTATAACATACACTATAAAATAAAATAGTCTGTGAAAAAAAATTAAAGTGTGTGCTTAGGAAATATTTTTTCCTAAAAGAAATAGTGTGTTCACTATTTTTGGTATTTTTCCCTGAGAGCCTATGATTTGTAATAGTAGAAGAAATTGTACACTTGTGTCTACTATTTGTAATAGTAGAAGAACTATAATAGAAGTGTTGATTTGTGGACGCAGCCTAAAATTTTTTGGGTGAACCAGGTTAAATTTTCTGGTGTCTATTTTGCTTTATTTATTTCTCCTAAATTTTATTGCTCACTCCGATGCGTGGGCCTCAACAAGTGGTATCAGAGCCTGGTTTATGTTCATGGAAATGGAGGTAAAGACAAGCAAAATGATCAACCTGAACGGTTCAAACTATCGTGTCTAGAGAAGCAAAATGAAGGATCTTCTCATGATTACGAAAATGCACTTGCCGGTATTCTCTACTGTCAAACCGGAAAGGATGTCCGAAGATGAGTAGGTGTTTGAGCATGAATGAGTTTGTAGATATATTCGACACTTTGTCAATAACAACGTTTACAATCATATTTGTAACGAAACTCATGCCAAAATACTGTGGAACAAGTTGGAGCACTTGTATGATTCAAAGACCGACAACAACAAAATATTTTACTTAACCCAGTTGATGAAAGTAAAATATCAAGAAAACACATCTGTAACTGATCACCTAAATAACATAGAAGGAATGGTGGACCAGCTATCGACAATGGGCATAAAATTTGATGATGAGATAATTGCTCTTATAATTTTAGCTTCTTTACCAAAGTCATGGGAAACTTTGAAAGTTTCTTTCATAAATACTGCACCAAATGGTGTAGTAAGCATGGAAGCTGTTAAGAGCAGTATATTAAATGAAGAAACGAGACGTAGATCTCAAGGTTCAACCTCTTTCTCAGAATCAGAAGTTCTGATTACTGGAAAGAGGGGGAGAAGTCAAGTGAAAGGTTCAAGCTCCAGAAAGAGGAGTCGAGGAAAGTCAAACAAATATGCAAATGTCAAGTGCCATAACTGCAAGAAGAAAGGTCACATCAAGCAATTTTATCAAAAATTCAAGAATGACCGGCAAAATAATAGAGGCAAGAAGGGAAAGACAAACAGTGATGATGAACAAGGAAATCTTGTCGACGAGTTCAACATCAGTTATGACGGTGAGATTGTTAGTCAATTAACTCAAGAGACAAGTTGGGTTAATAGTAGTGCAACTATTCACGGCACACCACACAAACACCTGTTGTCAACTTACACACATGGAGACTATGGTGTTGTAAAGATTGGAAATGGAAACTTGTCAAAAGTTATTGGCAAGGGAGATGTCTGTTTGGAAACGGATAACGGCATGAAATTCTTCTAAAAGATGTAAGGCACATCCCCGTCATGCGCCTAAATTTAATGTCTATAGGCAAGCTTGATGATGAATGTTTCCAAAATAATTTTGGAAATGGAAAATGGAAAATGAAAGCTTACCAAAGGCTCCCTTATCATTGCGAGAGGACACAAACTCTCAAAACTATATGTGATGCAAGCAAAGGTCTCTGATGTGTCTATAAATGCGACGAAAAACGAAAATACCACACGTTTATGGCATAAGAGACTTTGCCATGCTGGTGAAAAGGGGGTGTATAAATTGGAGAAAGATAAAGTTCTACCTGATTTAGATCAGGTATCATTGAAGAAATGCAAAGATTGTTTAGCTGGGAAACAGAACAAAGTCTCTTTCCATAGTTCTCCACCTTCCAGAATGGAGAATGTTTTAGATCTGATTCACTCTGACATGTATGGTCCACTACCAAAGTCACTTGGTAGAGCCAGATATTTTGTGACCTTCATCGATGACCATTCGAGGAAGACCTGGGTTTATACCATTAAGTCTAAGGATCAAGTGCTAGGAGTCTTCGAACAATTTCATGCCTCAGTTGAGAGAGAAACTGGGAAGAACATTAAGTGTGTCCGTACAGACAATAGCGGAGAGTATATTAGATCATTTCATGCTTATTGCAAAAAGCATGGTATTAGACATCAAAGGACGCCTCCAAAGACACCACAGTTAAATGGT
>JAPFFP010000098.1:2044179-2056744 GCA_026153255.1 Solanum medicagineum
AATCTTCATGTTAGTAATGTTCATTCCTTTTGTTGATTTAGAAAGGCATATTCTTCTCCATGAGATCAAAGCCTTCCCAGTGATTTCATTTGCTCCTATTTTTTGTTTTTGTCCTGAGTTTCTTATCATAATTGGAGTTTTTCCTCTAGGAAAAAGAAAACAGGATTTCTCCGTATTTGATGAATACTTTTAGTAGTAGGAAAAGGTTTATGACTCTATAAATAGAGAATCATTCCTTCTAACTTGATAGAATTCACAATGTAGCAATGAGGGCTTGAAAGTTTTGTATAAGGAGAGAAACGGTATGTGTTAAGTGAATTTCTTTTAATTCCCAGTAAATTGGTGAAGTTATTTGATCTCTCGATGTTGTGTACTCTCTTTTATATAATGTATTGCTCTTCTCCGCTTGTAGATGCAGTTTGGCTGATTTTAGTAGTGAGTGGTTGCCATTCTAATATGTTCAGCTTTCTAAATGGCAGTGGTATTCCTTGGTAGTTAAATGGGAGCTTTCCTATAGTGTAACCTAGAATACTTTGGATGGACTGCATATATCAGTCTTTTTTACTCCTCTATAATAAATTATACTCTTAGATAGGTTTGGTTGCAAATCTGGGGAAGTTGAGAAGACACAAAATTTCTCATGTTATAATCTGATTTAGTTAACATCTCCCCTTGCAAAGAGTAGTAGATCATCGAGGCGGCAAATGGTTGATTTGGATTGAATGTTGATGAACTAAAATAAAAGGCGGAATGACCTGAGAGACTCTTGTACTTAACCCTATTTGTAAGTTAAACCCTTGTACTAATGAAAGAACATGTAGATTTTGACATATAGGAATATGAGACATAGTCTTCTAAGTTCAATCAAATGGTTGAATCTTTACATGTTCCTCTCATGTATCAATCAGGCATCGTGCAAGAAATTAAAGATCTAGGCTAATCTCAATCGTCATTGACATAGTCCTCGTATTCCTGGAAATATACTTGCAAATCCTTATCAAGATTATCACGAGGAAGCTAGAGTGGATGAGGTTGGGTTGATAGAGCAGCAAGTCGCGACAAACTTATTGATCTTGGAAGATACAATTATTTGTACCTGTAGTTCCAGCATCGGAGGATGTTGTTGAAGCACTTGATAAGGTGAAAGTTGAGACGATGAATGGTGAAAAGAATTTTGATGAAAATTTTATAATATGTCTTGATAAGTTATTTATATAGTTGAAATAATAGTTCTCATACTTAAATCATATTTATCTTGTGTAGTGCGTGTGAGAAAAATATATGGGATGAACTTATCGATATGAACAGACTAGGTACCATACCGATACAATTTAACAATGGTTGACTCAAGTATCATGCTGGCACACTGATTATTTCTGTATGGATTTCATGAGAGAACCGAGTATATATGTTGTTGTGATCATATTTTTCCTTTGTTTGTTAAGTAGAGGACATATTCAAGCAGCTATTTTGAGATCTTAGCTTTGATGCACATGACTTTTGAATTTAAGAGTGGGCTAGTTCTTTCAAGCTGCCATGGATTTCTTCTAATTTATATGTCCATCTTTTCAGATTCATACATTTAATAGACATTAACTTATTATTTTTTTCTTTAGGATTGCTCAGAGTTTTGGTACCATGACTTTCAAGTTCTAGAAAGTTGTTTTCCCACAACGATTTTTAAATTTAGTTGAGTTTATGAAAATTCGATCCTTCCTTACTTTGAAATGCTTGTTATTCGTTTATTCGCATGATTTAGCTTTTTAAAATGATGTTGACGAGTTAAATTTGAATTAGAAATTGATTCTTTTACTGAAGGACTAGTGTGGGTGTCACTAATGACAGTCTAGGTCGTGAAAGTTTCCAAGCTTGAAGTGGCCTATGAGGATTGTTGGAATAACTTATCCCCTTTTCAACTGAAAAGGAAGAGTAAAATTATAAAATTTTTGATTTCTAGATTTTGGTATCGTCAATTTTGTTATAGCAATCCGACGTCTGATATATTGGGGTGACATCATCTCGGATCAATTTTAATCTTTTAAATTTTTATTGTGTCACCTCAAAATAAATTTGATAACGTATTTTAATAATTTTTAAGGTCCCAACAAAGTATCTTCTAAATAACGATAATAAATCATTACAATTTATTCGAGTATAATTAAGGAAACTTTAAAAATATATACTTTGTTAATTTAATTTTGTACAAAATCAATAATATATGAACAAAGAGATAAAATGGATCGAAGTTTAGTTAATACTTTACCACTTATGCTACATATTTACAAATCACCACAAACTAAATACGTAATAAAGCATATTGCAAAATATTAGAAATAAAAGTACGAAATATAAGGATTAAAACAAATATTAATATATACTCCTAAACTTAGGGGATTATTTGAGTTAAAAATTTATTGAGTTCCTATACTTTTTAAGCTATTTAGATTTATTTACTCATCTTGGAAGGTAAAATTTTATATTTTTGTCTATATATATCGAGTCAAATAATGCTTTTTGTTTCTTTGTAGCTTAAATTAGATTGAGAATTAATGGAATTTTATTTAACGATTTACCTTTTATACTTCATATATACAATAAATCACAAATTAGAAAAAAAAAAAGTAAATTACTTTTCTTTTTCCCCTTGTGAATATAATTTGACAGATAGTATATGTTTTAAAATTTCTCCATCCATGTTATATATATACGAAATCTTCATATATTATTTCTTTTATTATCTAAATATGTCTATGTTTTGAATGTGGCACCTTTTCAGTTTACTCATCCTTTTTTCAGTTGCTTCCTTCTCACCTTCATCATTTTCCATTCGCATAGAAAAAGAAGAGAATGATGATGAGGACGAGGACGAGGAAGAGGAAGAAGAATATGAATATGAAGAAGAGCAGGAGCAAGAGACGATATAAAAGGAAGAAGAGACTGAAAGATGTCACGTTCGAAAAATAGACACGTGAAAGAGGGAATAAGATGTTGTAGAAGAGGAATATGCAGAAAAAAGAGGAGGAAGACGAAGAAGAGAATGAAAGGGCTATAAAATTAAAATCCTCTATTTTTTTTTATTTTTTTTTTTGCTTTTTAGTTATTTAAAATAATATAATATATGATACTAATAATAGTTATGAATTTGTCCAAAGTATAAACATATAAGACCTTTCATTATTGTGTCATAAAATCTACCAATATATGTGATAATAATTATTTAGTATGGTACAATAAGCAATTTTTTCCTCTTTTATTTTTTTTTTTGAATTTTGAAGTTTGAATTTTAATTGTTTATATGTATAGTTACATAAATGATTTTTCATATTCTGTTATTTTATTTACTTTTAAACTTTTATTTCAAATGATTTTGTTTTCTTTATTTTGTCACTTATTCTTCATAATAATAGTTGTAGCATTATTTTTTATTGTTTTTGATTTTAACATTTCTATTATTATCTGTTATTTTTTATGCTTTATTTATATTATCAATTTATTGATAATAAGTTCTTGTTTCCAAGTCAAGCTTCTTTTTTCCTTATTTTCTGTTGGTGTATAATTAACTTCATTAATGCCCTTAGTATAATATTCCTTTCGTCCATACTTGTATCTTATTGATTTGACATAGGAATTAAGTAGTAAATAATAGGATAATTTTACCAAATAATTCTTTGAAAATAATAAATATAATGTCTTGAAAAATGTAATAAGGGAATGATTATAATTAATGATAAGGATAAATTATGAATTAAGCATAAAATTTATCTTTCAATTTCATAAACTGAAAAAGTATTATTAGATATGCCAAAACAGCACAGTGAATAAGTAAAATGAACGGACGGAGTATTACTATTTTCTACAAGTACATATATGCTACTTGATGAATTCAATTGTTGACTTTCTTGATATCCTAACTTTGTAGTGGACTTTGAAATGTACTAGTACCTCATAATAATTCACACATCTCATATTCCAACATATATTTATGTCTACTTGGCTTAACTTTACACACTCATTTTTTTTAACATATATTTATGTCTACTTGGCTCAAGTTAACACACTCATTCTTTTATTTCTTGGATTAGTTGAATATGGAATACTTTCTCCGTGCATCTTTACTTGTCTCCAGTTGACTTGATACAAGAATTAAGAAGTAATAGATGATAAAGGTAATTTTATCAAATTAACCTTTGAATATAATAAACACATTGTGTTAAAAAATGTAATAGAAAAATGACTATGACTAATGGTAAGGACAAATTAGGAACTAAAGGTAAAATTATCTCTTAATTTCATAAAGGAGACAAGTATTGTTGGACATCTCAAAATAGCATAGTGGACAAATAAAGATGGATGGAGAGAATATAAGAAAGTAAGAAAAACTTTTAAATCTTATCGTCTTAAGTTAAAAGAGATGTATAATATATTGAAGGTATGATACATAAGTAGACATTTAAACTTGACTTTAATTAATGAGTAAACACTACAGTTTTGAGAGTGCATATATAAACACCTATATTTCGTCTCAACTAACAATTATACATTCCAACTCATCTCTACTATGTCTTGTGGACTCAATGCTGACTTGACACGTAAATTTTGAAGGTGCTTTAATGGTCATTCTATAAGTTGGAGTGTTTGACAAATGGAGACAATTTAAAATGTCTAAATATGCATACTATTAGTTGGAGTGTTAAGTTATCTGTTGAAGCCAACTTAAAAGTGTCTATCTATGTATTACGCATATATCGAAATATCATTCAATCTTATGATTTTATACATGTCAGAGCGCATGTTGGAGTTAAAGTATTGTTAAATATAGAAAGTGACATTCTTTTTTATTTAAATAGTAGAAAAGGAAAAATAAGACTCATAAAATTGAAAGACATGGAATAGTACATTATCTATCATTGACATACAAGTAAGTTCATCTATTTTGTCTAATTTTTGAAGTTATGGTGCAAGTGTGATAGTGTCTGTCAATAAACCCAACAATAGGTTTGCGAGTTCGACAGAATCCAATAATTTTGGTGTAGAATTAACCTGATATATATGTGCTGGAAACAAGTACAAGTAGAGTTAAAACATACATTTCCAAACTACCAACTCACACAAGTATAAATTTTGGATTCACCACTGTTTAATCTTTGGCGCGGGTTTTCTTAGAACTAAATACTTTTACATATATATAGAAGACCAAATTCTAAGATAGATGTTTCTATTCACCTTGCACATGGTGGAAAATGTACCTCTTTTAGCTATGCATGATTGAATCCATTGGTGTTTTTAGCTTGTTGATCCTCCGAGACGATTTTCTTCCAAAACCAATGATTTTCCCAAAGGCGCATCATCTCTTCAATCGGAACCCCCTTTGTTTCGGGCAAGAAGAGATAGATGAAGATTGTCATGACAGCAATCCAACCGGTGAAAAAGAGGAAAATCCCGAACCTCATAACACATAAAAGTGATAGGAAAGATTGTGCGATTGCAAATGTGAAGAACAAATTCACAGTAACTGTGATACTTTGGCCTGCTGATCTTGTCTCTAAGGGGAAAATTTCACTTGGCACTGTCCAGCCGAGTGGCCCCCAGGAGTATCCGAATGCAGCTACAAAGAGGCAGATGAAAACAACTACTATGATTGAGTAGCCTCTTGATAGCTCCTTGTCACTACCAAATTTGAGTCCCAAGACTATCGCAACAATAACCTGTAAGGAAAGCAAATTATCTTTCATATGGTCTACCGATCACTTTAACTTCTATATACTGACAGCGACAAAACTTTTACTACTAATAGATAAGACATAATACATAACACTAAAAACTTGGCCTTAAGTGACAAGTGAACACTCAAACTTTGAGTATGTAGATCTATCACACCTCAACTCATCTCCATTGTGTCAAGTGAACAATCCAACTTACAAAATGATCGTCTAGATGCCTGTAAAATTTATCTGCCATGTCAGCATCCAAGTTCCACGTGGCACGGTGGGGAGGATTTAGAGTGTTTAGTAGACAGTTGAGACCAAGTTGAGATCTCTAGAAGTGCACCCTCAAAGCTGGAGTATTTACTTATCAATTGGAGCCAAGTTTAAGTGTTTGTTTATGTATTATCCCTAACTTATATGAACTATGAAAAAATATTTACCACTAACAGATAACCACACAAGGCGAAAGATCAATGTACTTCAGAATTCTAAAAAGAAAGAAATTCAAAATTGCATGCCTTTAGGTCCCATCTTTCTTGATTATGAATCAAGGCGAAAGGTCGGATGTACTTGTTCAGGTCACAAATAAAATGATGACATTAGTTTTTGTTTTAGAAAGGAGAAAAGAAAAGGCCAATTTCCTTCCCACAAGATTTGGTTACTTTGCATAGATTTCTACTTTTCTTAGGCGACTTTCTTGCCTTACGAAAAGAAATTCAGGTAACAGTCCATAAAAGTGGAAGTAGTAACCTGAAAATAAGTTTAAGTGTACCTCCTATAAGAATATAGTAAAGTGTAAAAGGTTCTTAAATTGTCATTTGGTACATAAGTTAAGTCATTTACCAATAAATATGGAAGAAAAGCGTCTTGTTATACATTCGATTGACAGTTTTTTACGGAGTTCAGAATAGTATTAGCTTTTAACTGCTTTACAGTAAGATTCTGTGAGACTAGCTTCCAAGTCATTGTAACTGCTGATGACTAACAAGTGTAATGTCAATACAGATATGCATGCTAGAATTTGACGAGCTTTATGTTGGCAGTCAATACAGACACAGAAATGTGGACCAAGTAATTTGAAAATCTTTACCTGGCAGATGATCATTTGGATTCCACCGGTAATAAGCAGAATTCTTCGACCATATCTATCGACTGTGGCCATCGATAGAACTGTAGATGAAGCAAGAACTGCACCAGTCAAAGCAGAGGAATACAGAGAGGCTGTTCTTTTAAACCCCATACTCTGAAACAATACAGGTGCATAAAATAGTATGATGTTAATGCCTGTAAGTATCTGGAAAGTCGGCATCAAAATCGCCATAATTAACTGCGGCCTGTTTCTCCTTTTAAGAATGTTTCTAAACGGATGCTTAATCGACTGAGCCAATTCACTTGCATCCACCATGTCTTCAAATTCTGCGTCTACATTCTCGGTTCCTCTTATCTTCTCCAAAACTCGTCTTCCTTCTATCTTGTTTCCTTGTTCAATTAAGCTGTTCGGTGTCTCGGGAAGAAGCAGGCCTCCAAATGTCATTATGAAAGCCGGTGCTGCTGCTAGGCCTAAAGAAAGTCTCCACCCCCACGGATGGAGTTTACTTGTTCCATAATTTATCATGTTTGCTATGAAGATTCCGAGTGTTGTTGCTAATTGAAACATCATGTTCAAACATCCTCTTAGATGTGCTGGTGCCATCTCCGATAAATATAACGGAACTGCCTTCAAGCAGTGACACAGAGTTCAGACATTTATCATTAAAAGTTCCGATACTAGAGTTTATGTTGAATGATCTAACTAATATAGAAGTCTGTCTGTCTTGAACAAAATTCCGATACTTATTGTTGTATACAGATAACATAATAGGAATATGCGATAACTAAAATTCAAGGTGAATCACCTGGTTGCCAAAGCCAATGCCGACGCCTAGCATAATTCGTCCGAAAAGAAGCATGCCAAGGTTGATAGCCGCTGCATTAAGAATTGCCCCAACAAAGAAACTGATGCCACCACATATTATACTTACCCGACGTCCATGTTTCCTTGTGATAGGAGATGCTACCAGAGACGCAACTAAACCAGCTAAGTACAAAGATGAGGTAAATGCAGCAAGAACTTGGTTATTGTACTTGCAGTAGTTGTCTTCGTGGACGTGCTGCTTCTTTAGGTATACTGAGTAGAAGAATCGACGGAGAAATTCATCCATTGATGTCACTCCTCCTGTTATATTGCATGTAGTGAAGGTATAACTAAGTAAATAAAAGTTTACGCTCTCTAACAATTTATATTATCAGATTAGACGGTCACACATTAATTTCAACGTAGTATCAAGAAGTTCAAGAAAATCTTGGAAGTTCAAGAAGTTCCAGAGACTAACTGTAGAGTAGTCATGGCCAACCAGCCCCTTCTGCCGGAGGGGTAGGTGTAATTCATGCTCGAATTTTTACAAAAATACAACCACACTCATGTCGAGTCCATCAAAAGTATCTACTTTTTAGAGGATTTGACAAGGGTGAAGCGTCATTTTTAAACTTTTAAGAGTATAAACGGTAACACATCAATTCAACATGGTATGAGAACAGGAATACATCCGTAGTTTGAATATCTAAGATTTTAAATGAGACGGTCACTCGTTCAAAAATAATGCTGAAAATGATCATACAATTAAACAAAATAATGATGTAGTTCGTTCACTCTATAAGTTGGAAAATCCACAAACGTTAAACTTGACAGAAATTTTTCAAAAGAGAAGTTGAACTTCTGAGCCATTTTCTGTTCTTATCAGTTACATTTTGCCACTTTTTAGTCTTTGTTATTTTACTTTTTTGGAAAACAGAGAAAATCAAGATCCGAGGAAATGTTGTTGCACTCGTGTCAGATATATGAACTATGTAGTTTTTGGAGAATTTGACATGCTAGTATGATTTTTTTGGAAAGTTGCATCAGAGTCCTTGGCAGTGCTAGATTCCGTGGGCCAACACCTACATAAAACTGCCAAAATCTCCTGTTTCCTATTCCTTGGCCCTTAAAATTCTACTTGGCATCTTTCGATCCTGCGGGGACACTTGGGGCTATCGTCGGGCTCGTTATGGACCCACTCATATGATTTTGCGAGAATGTTGCACCGGAGCCCTCGGAAGCGCCAAAAATTATGGGGTAACACTGACAGAGAACTGCAGAAATAGCCCATCTTTTGTTCCTTTGCCAAAATAATCGTACCAGGTATCCTCTAGCCTTGCCAGGCCACCCAGGGCTCTTATCGGGCTTGTTACTGACCCACTCATGTGATATTTTAGGAATGTTGCGCTATAATCCCCAGTTGCATCAAATCCCGTGGGCTAACACCCATAGAAAACTGCCAAAATCTCCTATTTCCTGTTCTTTGCCTATAAAGTCCTACCAGACATCTTTCGGCCACACCGGGCCACGTGGGTATCTTGTCAGGCTTGTTTTGGACCCACTCAAATAATATTTTAGGATAGTTTCACCAGAGTCCCCGACAGCGCCAGATTTTGTGGGCTAACACCCATAGAAAACTGTCAAAATCGCCTGTTTCCTATACATTGGCCCATAAAATCCTACCAGCTCTTCCTCCCGCTCCACCGAACCACCTGGGCTCTAGCTAGGCTTATTCCGGACTAACTTGTATGATTTTTTGCGAAAGTTGCACTGGAGCCTCTGACAGCGCCAGTTTCCATAGGCTAATATCTATAGAAAATTGCAAAAATCAGACATTTCCTATTCTTTGGCCAATAAAATCCTACCAGTGTCCTCTGACCCTGTCAGACCACCTGGGGATCTTGTTGGACTCGTTATAGACCCATTTGTATAATTTTTTGGGAAAGTTTCACCTGAATGCCAGATTCTGTGGGCTAACACCCACAGAAAACTACCAAAATAATTTATTTCTTGTGTTCTTGGTCTATAAAATTCTACCAGGCATCCTCCAGCCCAATCGTGCCTCCCGAGGCTATTGTCGGGCTCGGCAGTGCCAAAAATTATAGGGTAACACCAATAGGAAACTTTTGACATTGCCCATTTTCTATTCCATGGTAAAAATAATCGTATAAGGCATCCTCCAGCTTCGCCGGGCCACCTAGGGTTCTTGTCGGGCTTATTACTGACCCACTTGTATGAATTTTTAGGAACATTACGTTAGAACCCCTGGCTACGCCAGATTTTGTGAGCTAACACCCATAGAAAACTACCAAAATCTCTTGTTTCCTATTCCTTGCCCATAAAGTCCTACCAGGCGTCCTTCGGCCACACAGGGCCATGTGGGTATCTTGTTAGGCTTGTGGGGGACCCACTCGAATAATATTTTGGGAAAGTTTTGTCGGGGTCCTCGACAATGCTAGATTACGTGGGCTAACACCCATAGAAAACTGCCAAAATCGCATGTTTCCCATTCTTTGGCCCATAAAATCCTACCAGCTTATCCGTGCTGGGTATTTTCTGAGTGAAAGTTTTTCTTTTATTTTGAGGCGCATTTCGATCAATTTCTAACCCCTCCTAAACTCAGAACACGATTAAATTAAGTCATTTTGATGCATAAATAGGGTCTTAAATCCCATTCTAAGTCCTTTTCTAAACATTTGATAGACAAGGGCTTGAAAAACGAGAAGAGGGAAGCGTATATTGAAGAATTCCGTGAATTCTTGATGGCTGATTGGTAAAACTTCATCCTAGGTATTTCAGGCTAAACTAAAAGCATGAGATTGTTCTCTCATGTGCCTAATAGATGGTCTTAGAAGAGAGTTGAAAGTTCACGAGTCTACATGCATGATTCTTGATTATTTTCTTGAAAATTGCATTTATTTTATGTATTTTCTTATGTTGATGATCATCATAAACTCATATTTCTTGGATTGAATATTTTGATGAGATATTGCAAAACCCTACAT
Organism: Solanum medicagineum; assembly: GCA_026153255.1. Taxonomy (NCBI): domain Eukaryota; kingdom Viridiplantae; phylum Streptophyta; class Magnoliopsida; order Solanales; family Solanaceae; genus Solanum; species Solanum medicagineum. Next base: position 2,054,784 of record JAPFFP010000098.1, read on the forward strand.
GTTAAATCTTGAAAGAATGCATGAAAGAAGATAGGGATTGAGTCTAGAGCCTTGATTAAGAATGTCAATTGTGATTGTGATTGAGATGTGAGAGTGATGACGAATTGATAAAACTTGACAGTCCAATGAGTCTTCCCGAGTGAACTCTAATGAATTATCTATTCGAATGTTCCCTAATTATTGTTCTAAGCCTTTAGCTATTGATTAGATGTTGATTGATAAAATGATTAGAGTCTCTATGAGACTGATTGAAAGATAGTGCCTCCATGAGGCTGATTTGAGATGAGACGATTGAAATAGTTTGATTGGTTTGACTGGATGGATTTTATTTTATGAGCATTGAGTCATCGGAGGAGTATCGAGCATCGAAAGAGTAAGAGTTAATCTAACTTGCACTCATCAAACTACTTAGCCAAGTGTAGGTGAGGATTAGGACCATCACATAACATTATGTTGAAGGTTCCCTCTGATTAGAAGCCCCTGAAATCAATAAAGGACTTATAGATGTATGTCTCCATTTGGACTTGTCTATTATGGTTTCGATTCGTTCCCTGCCTGGCAAGTATGGAACGACTGTGGCAACATCAGCAAGATTGTTGTAAAATCACTGGCTCATAAGTGGTTGTTGTCAGATAAGAGAAACTCCTAGAAAGTATCCAAACTGAGTACTCTAAGTTGAGAAGAGATAAGATAAGTTGAGATGAGTCTGATTTGATTGATGAGGTTCGATGGGTTGTTGTGTCACTTGTCTACTCTTTCTTCTTGCTTTAGATAGACATTTGACATGTTGATTGATTTCTGTATTGAGTTGATTGTTATTTCATATTATTCTACCTATTTTGGTTTCATTCAGCTATTATACATACCGTACGTTCCACGTACAGACGGCATTTGGCGCTGCATCATTTTGTTATGCAGATACAGGGGTTGGAGATCATCAATAGGTGCATCATTGAGGATCTTGGACGTTCAGCTGATTGGTAAGCCTCCCCTACTTCAGAGGATTCATATGTTATTTTCATCTTGCTTTAGAGTTAGACATTATTAGCTTATTTTTTATTGATGTAGCCATGGGTCTGTCATTGGCACTACCTGACAGTGATAGAGGCTTCATAGACTAGAGTTGAATATTGATTGTTAAGATTGTGAGCTAGTTCATTCTATTAGCCTTTCAATTATTATTACTATTATTTGATATTAGATAGATGTGACCATTATATTCTTTATGTCTTCCATTGATTAGTAAAATGAATGAATGTGATGAGGCCAAGTGGTTCGCTTGTGGACTAGCAATAGTTTGCGAGTGCCAGCCACATCTAGGGACCCCTCCCGAGCGTGATATCCTCCGAGCCTGCCGGGCCACCTGGACTCTTTGTCAGGCTCGTTACGGGTCCACTCGTATGATTTTTTGGGAAAGTTACGTCGGAGCCCCCGACAATGCTAGATTTCGTGGGCTAACACCCACAGAAAATTGCCAAAATTACCTGTTTCTTGTTCCTCAGCCCATAAAATTCTACCAGGCATCCTCCGGCCCTGTGATCCACCTTTAACAAATGTTAGGCTCGTTATGGACCTCCTCGTATAATTTTTCAGGAAAGTTATGCTGGATCCCTCGACACCGCCAGATTTCGTGGGCTAACACCTATAAAAAACTGCTGAAATTGTCTGTTTCCTATTCCTTTACCGAAAAAATCCTACTAGGCATCCTCCGGCCTCGCTAGGCCACCTAGGGCTCTTTCCAACCTCATTACATAAGGCTTGGTGTAAATATTTGGTAAAGTTGGCCCCGAGCCCCGGGTAGCGCCACAATCCCTAGGCTAACACCCATAGAAAACTGTTGAAATCACTTGTTTCCTATTCCTTGGCCCATATAAACATAACAGGCATCCTTCGGCCCCACCAAGACACCTAGGGTTCTTGCCAAGATCGTTACGGACCTATTTGTATGATTTTTCAGTAAA
>JAPFFP010000098.1:2070151-2087190 GCA_026153255.1 Solanum medicagineum
GTGCAAGATTCCCGAAAAATCATATGAGTGGGTCGGCAACGAGCCCGGCAAGCGGCCCAGGTTGCCCTGCGCCGTTGGCGGAGGCCTGGTAGGATTTTATGGACCGATGAACAGGAAACAGACGATTTCGACCATTTTCCGAGGGTGTTAGCCCACGGATTCTGGCACTGCACGGGGTTCCGGCGTAGGATTTCCAAAAAATCGTACGAGTGAGTCGGCAACAAGCCTGGTAAGCGGCCCAGGTGGGCCGGCGGCGTTGGCGGAGGCCTGGTAGGATTTTATAGGCCAATGAGCAGAAAACAAGTGATTTCGGTTGTTTTTCGTGGGTGTTAGCCTACAGATTCTGGCGCTGCACGGGGTTCCGGCGCAAGATTCCTGAAAAATCATACAAGTGGGTCGACAACGAGCCTGGCAAGTGGCCTAAGTGGCCCGGCGGCGTTGGCAGAGGCCTAGTGGGATTTTATGGGCCGATGAACATGAAACAGGCGATTTCAGCCGTTTTTTGTGGGTGTTAGCCCACGAATTCTGGCGCTGCACGGGGTTCCAACACAAGATTCTCGAAAAATCATACGAGCGGGTCGACAACGAGCCCGACAAGCAGCCCAAGTGCCCCGACGACGTTGGTGGAGCCATGATAGGATTTTATGGGCTGATGAACAGGAAACAGGCGATTTCGACCGTTTTTCGTGTGTGTTAGCCCACAGATTCTGGTGTTGCACAGGATTCCAGCGCAAGATTCCCAAAAAATCATACGAATGGGTCAACAACGAGCCTGGCAAGCGGCCCAAGTGGCCCGACGGCATTGGCGGAGGCCTGGTAGGATTTTATGGGCCGATGAACAGGAAACATGCGATTTTTATGCCGTTTTCCGTGGGCTAGCTGGAACCTCGTGCAGCGCCAAAATTATACGAGTGGGTCGGCGACAAGCCCGGCAAGCGGCCCAGGTGGCCCAGCGGCGTTGGCGGAGGCTTTGTAGGATTTTATGGGTCGATGAACAGGAAACAGGCGATTTCGGCTGTTTTTTGTGGGTGTTAGCCCACGGATTCTGGCGCTGCACGGGGTTCCGTCGCAAGGTTCACGAAAAATCATACAAGCGGGTCGGCAATGAGCCCGGCAAGCGGCCCAAGTATCTCGGCGGCGTTGGCGGAGGCCTGGTAGGATTTTATGGGTCGATGAACAGGAAACAGGCGATTTCGGCCGTTTTCCGTGGGTGTTAGCCCATAGATTCTGACACTACACGAGATTTCGGCGCAAGATTCCTGAGAAATCATACGAGTGGGTCAGCAACGAGCCCGGAAAGAGGTCCAGGTGGCCCGGCGGCATTGGCGGAGGCCTGATAGGATTTCATGGGCCGATGAACATGAAACAGGCGATTTCGGCAGTTTTCTATGGGTGTTAGCCCACGAATTTTGCAGCTGCATCAGGGTCCGGCACAAGATTCCCGAATAATCATACGGATGGGTCCACGACGAGCCTGTGAAGAGGCCCAGGTGGCCTAGCGGCGTTGGCTGAAGCCTGGCTGGATTTTATAGGCCGATGAACAGGAAACAGGCGAATTCGGCAGTTTTTTGTGGGTCTTAGCCCACGAATTCTGGGGCTGCATGGGGGTTCGGTTCAAGATTCTCAAAAATCATATGGGTGGGTTCGCGACGAGCTCGGGAATAGGCCCAGGTGGCCCAATGGTGTTGGTGGAGTCCTGGTAAGATTTTATGGGTCGATGAATTGGAAACAAGCGATTTCGATAGTTTTCTATGGGTGTTAGCCTATGGATTCTGGGGATGAATGGGGGCCCGACGCATGATTCCCGAAAAATCATACTGGTGGGTCCGTGACCAACCCTGGAAGAGGCCCAGGTGACCTGACAGCGTTGACGGAGGACTAGTAGAATTTTATGGGCCGATGAACAGGAAATAGGCGATTTCGGCAGTTTTCTGTGGGTGTAAGCCCACAGATTCTGGGGCTGCATAGGGGCCCGACGTAAGATTCTTGAAAAATCATACAAGTGGGTCCATGATGAGCCCGGAAAGAGGCCCAGGTGGCCCGCGACGATGGTGGAGGCCTGGTAGAATTTTATGGGCCGACGAATAGGAAACAGGCGATTTTGGCAGTTTTTTGTGGGTGTTAGCCCACGGATTCTGGGGCTGCATGGGGGTCCAGCGCAAGATTCCCAAAAAATTATACGAGTAGGTCCGCGACGAGCCCGGGAAAAGGCCCTGATGGCTCGGCGACATTGGCGGAGGCCTGGTAGGATTTTATGGGCCGATGAATAGGAAACACGCGATTTCGACAGTTTTTTGTGGGTGTTAGCCCACGGATTCTAGGGCTGCATGGGGTCCGGTGCAAGATTCTCGAAAAATCATACGTGTGGGTCCTCGACGAACCCAGGAAGAGGCCCAGGTGGCCCGACAGCGTTAGCGGAGGCCTAGTAGGATTTTATGGGCCGATGAACAGGAAATAGGAAATTTCGGCAATTTTCTATGGGTGTTAGCCCACGGGTTCTGGGGCTGCATGGGGGTCTGGCGCAGGATTCCCAAAAAATCATGGGATAGGTCCGCGACGAGCCCGGAAAGAGGCTTAAGTGGCCCGGCGGCGTTGGTGGTGGCCTGGTAGGATTTTATGGGCCGATGAACAGGAAATAGGCGATTTCGACAGTTTTCTGTGGGTGTTAGCCCACGGATTCTGGGGCTGCATGGGGTCCAGCGCAAGATTCTCGAAAAATCATATGAGTTAGTCTGCGACGATCCCAGGAAGATGCTTAGGTGGCCTGGCGGCGTTTGCGGAGGCCTGGTAGGATTTTATGGGCCGATGAACAAGAAATAAGCGATCTCGACAGTTTTCTGTGGGTGTTAGCCCACGGATTCTTGGGCTGCATAGGGGTCCGGCGTAAGATTCCCGAAAAATCATACGGGTGGTCCGCGACGAGCCTGGGAAGAGGCCCAGGTGGCCCGGCGGCATTCGCAGAGGCCTGGTAGGATTTTATGGGCCGATGAATAGGTCCGTGGATATTATGTACTTCACCTCAAGCTAAAAGCTTAAGTTGAGGGTGGCCTATGTTGTGGTATATTAGCAAAAAGATAAAAGAAAGAATGAAAATTCATGTACCGGGTGAGAAAAAGAGAAAAAAATGACTTAGTATGAGTTGAAAAAGCAAATTGAGTTTGAAAATAAGACACAAGTTGAAAAATGAAGAGAAAATACCCGAAAAGGTTGAAAATGAGGAGTATGGAAGAACTATTTAAGAATGGTTGAGTTGTTAAGGTGAAAGTGTTGAAAAACATAGTTCAAGGTTGGCCTTTTATCACTAATTGCCCAAAATGCCACACCAAAGCCCCATGAACCTATGGTACAAGCGTATAAAGTCCTAAAGTGATCTTAATCCAATCAGTCAACATTTGGGTTGTGAGTGTATGGGCAAGTCTATGGTATTGGCCATCATGCATGAATCTCATTTTTTAGAGTGAGTATGCTTGCACAGTCCCTGGAAAAACTTTGAAGGCATATTGAGTGAAAATGGGGACTTCTTTTCTGTGAGGGCATTTGCATCGCATGGTTAGCATTTGACTTTTTCAATGAATGTGAATTGTTGATACTCCTTAACTTGTCATAGTTGGATTGCCAAATGCATCAATGTGTTGTGGTTTGCTTAGTAGCTACATAATCATGTTTTGAAAATGCTAGTATGGGTACCTGAGTTGAAATTGAGTAAGGTATATTCCAGTAGGATGATTGCTATATATTGCTCATTATTTATCTAGATTAAGTCGTCGCTTGAGGACAAACAACAATTCTAAGTTGAGGGTGTTGATGTGTTGTCAAAATACAATACATTTGGTGCCTGAAACAAGGGATTTTATATGTTCTCAATGCGACTTTTTATGGTTCTATGTGTTTTGTGTTTGTTTTTGCAGAAAATACAGGGTGGCTTGATTTTTGGGAAACAGTAGCAGATTTTGTTGAATTTAAGGACCTACGAGACCCACTACGAGTCATAGCCCAAGCTACGAGTCGTAGGGGATGACCGGAGCGATTAACAGTTTTCAAAATCAAAATTTGAGAAATTGAAGTTCAGCCATACAAGCCCAAGGTATGCGTCGTAGTCCTCACTACGACTCGTAGAAGAGGACCTCGTAGTGAGTAACAGTGTTGATTAAAATTGGACCAAGAACTGCAAGCATGGACTACGAGAAGGCACTACGAGTCATAAACCAGATAACGACTAGTAGTATGGATTGTAACAGTCAAGTCCAAAATGTCAAGTGCTGACTATAAAAGCTCGATTACGACTTGTAGGTCACCCTACGAGCCGTACCTACGAGCCGTAACTGTTGCCGACCAGATTTTTTTATTTATTTTAAGGACCTTTTTTGTAAATAGTATAATTAGTATATGTTAGGGTTTTTAGTGAGGAGAATCAGATTTTACACAACATAGAATATTTTGTAGAGAGAATCTTTAGGTTTTAGAGTAGAAAACTAAGGTTTTATCTTGAGGACTCAATTTGGAGATTGGAATCACGTGTAATTCAACTTCATCTTCCAAATTTGTGAATCCAAACTCAAGGTGGTTTATTGTTCTTTATTTTCCTTGGGTAGTTTCTCAACTATGTATAGTTCATTCATTGTGTGTATTGTTGCCCAAGCTATAAGTAGCTAAACCCCCACAACTTGGGGTTGTGGGAACCATGCGTAGCTAACTGGAGATAACCCGGATTATTTGCACCTCTTGAGTTGGGTATTTGCATGTATTATCCATTTTCCTTCATTTTTCTTGTTGTTTGATGGTGGCCAACATCAAACCCCACCTAATGTCGATTGATGTGTTCTCGTCTAATCAACCAAACCCGACCAAGGAGAGGTTGACTGGGATAATATTTAACGGTTAGGTTGGCACACTATGGTAGCCGGCCAAGCGCCCATAGTGACATTCGACCTTCGCCTTCAGAAGAGAGTTGGAAGAACATAAATTATCGTTCTGCATGCAATGTCCCAATTTAGGTTGTGTTATCCGGGGTGTTTGAGTTAGTGAATCATGGGGAACACAATTTCTCAAGTTGCTCTGTAATTTGATTGGCTCTTAGCTTTGTTAGTATAGTTTTAGTTCCTTATAAGTCATTTCAAACCTCCCCCGTGTTAATTGAGAATAGAGTTAATTGATGTTTGAAATGATTGTTGGTGAATCAATGCGGCAAAACCCCGTATTCTCTTGGGATTCGACCCTAACCTATGGTTAGGTTTTATATTGACAATGATCGCTTTATTTCAAAGTGAGTGGTACTGTTTGAGCGTGATTAGGAGGCTCCCTTCTACTTTTTTCTTGTTTAATTTTATCACTTTATTAGTACCCTAATTTAATTTGTAATTTCGTCAAAGTGTGTGTTATGAATACTGTGTTGATCTTAGAGTACTTGGTTAACCCAAGTTCTTACTTCTTACATGCTTCCTTGTAGTAATAGAGGTGTATGACCTCATTAAGTTTTGTAAGGTAAGGCCAAACTCTTTTGCGTGTACTAATTCTTTTTCGGTTCTTATATTATTAATAACATAAGTTTGGCTCAAATATTCTATTGAACTCTCTTACATGTATTTATATATTTTTCTAATCAATTTTAAAGGGCAATGGAGGAATATTTGCCCTCTTGCTCTGTAGTTACCTCATGTCCAAATTGCTGGTGAACTCCATCTAGGTTCAATGGGTCAGTTTTAGTGTTGGAAAATGAGTAGAGTGTGGGTGAGTTATTTGCTTAGTAGGTTAGATTTTTAGTGGGTCCATTTGTTTATGTGGACTTCTAACAAGAGGCACATGGCAAAGCTATTTTTACTACACGCCAGGGTCGTCTTGAGCAGTACGTCATTAAAGTCATTGCTTGGGGCCTCATAATTATTTTTTTTTTGGGGGGAGAGGGGGGGGGGGGAAGGTCCATTTTCTTAAAAAAAAAAGGTACTTATAAATATTTTTAAAAAAATTATGTATATTTTTTAAATTTTTTTAAAAAAACGTGTAAAAGTTAAAAAAATACAAATAAAAAGAAAAAATAAATAGTTGTTAGCACATTTCTTCCCCAAGGAAATAGAATAATTTTTGGAATAACTTCGTTAGGTGGGAAATTGTGTTTCTTTAAATATCTCCTAATAAATAGTAATTTGATTTTATATTATTATTTACCTTATACTCATTTTTTTTCTTCTTTGTTTTATTATTTTTATACTCTTTCGTACAAAAACTTTTGTTTTACTACTGCTTACAAGTTACAAAAGAATTGTTTCTTCGTATTTTTTCAAAATTTTCAAGAAGTGCTTGAAGAAACTCAACACTATTTCAAAAAATATTGTTATACATCTTATCAAATTCGTGAAATAGGTTTTTATCATTCTAACTTTATTTTATAATTTTTATTTAAAATTTATTATTGTTGATATTCTTAGTTCATAAATGCATATATTCTTGTTTTAGTTATTGTTAAAATTTATTCAATTGAATGATTTAAATATATTAACTAGAAAATATGATTCTGGATTTACAAAAAGAGAGCAAAAGAGAAAACTTGAAGAATTAAATAAATCTCAAAAAGGAGCCCTTAACAATTTTTTAACAAAAGATAAAAATGTTGAATTGAAAAATATGGGAGGATGTTCTTCAAGTGAACAAGTTACTAATAGAATTGAGTTAAATGATAATAATATTCAAAAAAATGTAGAAGAAATTAGTAAAAAATATGATGTAGTTCCCGATAATCAAAAACTCTTAAATAAAGTAAATAGTTACATCTCTAAAAGTATATATATGATCCAAGTCAATGGAATAGTGTAGATACAAAGTTGAGAGATCAATAAAGTTTTCGAAATTAAAATTCATAAAATCCTATCTAAGATCAACAATGTCTCAAGAAAGATTGAATGGATCAGGTATATTATCAATTGAAAAAGAATTATTAAAACAAATTGATTATAAAATAATAATTAATGACTTCAAATGTAAAAATGCAAGAAAAGTAGATTTTAAATTAAATAATTTTTTTAAAAAAATTAGGGCCCCTTTCTAGAATTCGGCTTTAAGCCTTCGATCTTGTTGAGTCGGCCCTGCTAAACACTATTAAAAAACAATGGCATAAATAAGTATTTTTTATATAGTGATGACATAAATGAGTGAAATTTTTAATTGATGACATAGATGAGTCAATTTTAATAGTTTGATGGCATAATGTGATACGCATCAAATAATATTAAATATTAATGTAATTTGATACATTATAACTAATTAATTATTATTTACTATAAATTTATTAAATAAAATTACTTGTAATTACATTAAATAACCTGCTTGTGTGCAAGATTCATCAAATAGTTGTAATAGGAAAGTGATGAGAAAATTTAAAAATACAATTAATTAAAGTAATCTGATCTTAAATATGTGAATCCAAGCTTTATTAGAAAAATGATTATAGCGTCATATACCTTCCAAGTTTATTACCAAGGCGTCCCTATAAATCCCAATGTATTGTCTTTTTTTTTTCCTCAACATTGTAAAAATTCATCAAACACATTTCTCTATAGTTATTATTTTGAGGCATGGAGCGACAAAACCCATGGAAGATTAAGAAGATTGTCAATCATTATGAGCAATTCGCCAAAATACTGGTGTTGTCATCTGCAGTCGCTTTTGAACATGTTTTTCGATATTGGATGAAGAACATGGTCAAAATAGTAATGAAAGGGAATGGGAACATGCAACATGTTATAGTAGTGGATGTTACCGAAGAACACAACCCTATAAATGATGAAGGTGCTTATGTTGAGAGGATGATGCCATGTAAGGACTATGCACTTGTTTGTCCGTATTTGTTCGCGAATCGTGGATTGAATGTTGATGATGAAATTGGACTCTATTGGGATGATAATGCACACAATTTTAAATTCAAGTTAATTAGAAGGGATCAAGTTTGATGAAATCTTTTGATGATTTTTTGTGAGGAGATTGAATGATTGTCATAATTATATCTGAAAGAAAGCAATGATATAAAAAATTAATGAAAGTTTTTTAGTCATGAGGTAAAGATGTGTATAGTACATTCAAATATTGTTAATTTTTATGATTGTAAACATATCATAAAAGTTGTTAGAGTTAAAAAGTTACGTAGAAAGTGACATTGACTCTAATATGTGATAGTTTTCAATGGTTATATCGAGCCTAAACCTTCAATAAGTAATCAATAGGTATACTTTATTCTTCACCAAATTTTTTTTCAAGCTCAACAACAGATACTGTGCCTTTTTTATAAATTAAAGTTAGTACTAATCCCCTAACATTGCTCCTATTATATAAGCCCCACATCAATTCCCCATTCAATCGATATAGGAGTTTTTTGCAACAACAATAACAACATACCCAGTACAATCCCACACGTTGGGTTTGGGGAGGGTACGCAGACCTTACCACTACCTCATAGGAGTAGAGAGGTTGCTTCGTGCGGACCTCCATCTCAAAACCTAGTTTTTTGCAATAGGATCATAAAATTGCTCTTTAATGTGTTCACAATTTCTTCAATCGTTTTAATACTTGTGAATGGCAATCCGTTGGTAGAATGGGAAGAATTAGGGAAAGAAGGGCACATGAGGAATGAATGGGAAGATTGAAAAGTTGGAATAAGGAAAAACTTTTTGGTTAGAAGTGTGGAAATTAGCTAAGCATTTTATTCCAACTAATCTATCAGAACAATACCCTTTTCCGATCTGTTAACAAACAAGTAGATCTAGTACAAGAAGTCATAGATACACTTCCTGATAATGAAATCTAGGGACAACACGGTCATAACAAAGTTTACAAGTCATATAAATTAAATGCTAAACTTCATGAAATACATAAGCTCTAATTTCTACAAGATATTTGAGGTTGATGGTCTAGTAGTCAATGGTTCTACACTAGCTTTCGGAGGTATTAGAAAGGATCGGATAACGAAATATTGATCCATCCTTTTCTTGCCTACGCCATCAAAATCAATCGTATATTTCACCGCCTTATAATCTCTTCTCCTCATTTGGAGGAGCTTCCAAATGTGCATTTGTAGTATAATAGATGCAAATACAATCATCTTTCTAGTCTCCATTGCCCCAAACATTGTGGCAGTCAGACACAGAGCAAACTGTCTTGAAAATTAGAAGCAAGACCATGGATATTGACATAACAATAGGCAACAGTTTCAAAGAAAGATAGATGTTTCTCTTCAATCCTCTACGAGCCCTAACGATTAGCCTCTGGTCATAGTACTCATTGACTTTCTTCATGACAATGTCCACATTAGAAATTCCAGTAGAACTCACAAATGACCTTTTCATGGTACTGAACAAAGTGGCAATTTCAATATCAGTCAAATTCCCTTTGATAACACCAGCTTGCCTAAGCAACCTCACGTCGTCAGGAGCAGCTGCAATCCCACTCATTAGATTGATGTATCTGGCCAATTCAAGCTTAGATTTCGACATGGCAGCTTCATAGATCATCAAGTTTCTAAGTATGACTTCTGAGCCAGCATTCATCGTGATCACTGGAAGGCATAAAATTGAAGAAGCTTGGTCGAACCTAATCATATTGATACCCTCACGGATGGGGATGCACTTGACACTAGCATAAGACCATAATTCGGACGCTGAAGGGATAGTAATGATACTCTTGCTTTCTTCATCTCCATTTATTTCCATACCTTTCTTAAATAGCCCGGAGATCGTTGACAATGGCACGTTTGCTAAAACCTGGTTGATGGGCTTTACAATTTTTTGCACTTTTCTTGGTCCTATAGGCTCCAGCACCTTCAAGATTGTTTCAAATTTGTGAATGATGTCTTTATGTGTATCTTGATCTTGATCATCTTCTTTATCTTTATCTTCATGTTTGATACTAATGATGGATGACATTTGAATAGGAACCGAATAAGCAAAATCTACACGATCATCAAGGATTAAACGATACATAAAATCTAGCAAATGAAGAGGCTGAGTTTCATTGGTGTTATATCTATGATACTCATTGTTTGGAGGCAAAGGAAGTGGGGAATGCATTTCACAAAAGCGCCTACACATGGAAAGTAACTCGGCGTCTTCTCTGTCCTCAGGGGAAGAGAGACAGAGAAACTTTCTGATTTTCCTCACAACCACGAAGGGTATTTGGTTCTCAAGCATCAAAAAGTCTCGCGTGAAAACAGAGTCATCAATAATATTATTTTCCTGATGATCATGTAGGTTATTGCCATACACAGAATGGAGGATGTTAAGCAAGAACAAACCATCTATGGCTACTATCCAAGCTAAAGTCTTCTCGTCTATGTCCATGAAACGGTTATAACATACACGGACAACAAGGTCGTTCTCTCTTAGTTTGTTGATCACGAGTTGCTCAAAATTGAGCATCTGATCAGGCTCAAGAATGTCCTTGATGGCAGCAAGTTTGTACCTTTCCATTTGATATAGGTCTGGCCTTAAATGGTGAAAAGGTCCCATGCCAATGAGCTGAGGAGTATAGGCTTCTGGTTTCTCATGAGTTAGCATTTCCGGAACCTGGAGGACACAGACAGGAGGGAGAAGATTCAAGTCAATGTCAGCTTCTTTATGAAGGGTATTGCTTATACGGTCTGTCCATCTCCTGGCGCATGAATTTGAGGTAATATTCAGATCCAAAGTCATGTTTCTTTAATTTGTTTGCAATTATATTATTCGTTCATGAATATACATATTTATAGACTAATCAGTTGCTGCTTAGTAAAGGCACAGGGAGTTTCTTCCTTGCTTCCTTGTTTTAGTATAAATTTTAGGTAACGAGTCTGATATTTTTAACCAAATGACGAAGTCTTCCCTTAGACGAACAAACTTATTTCCCATCCTGCCAAAATCAACCATTCAATTAGTGATCATAGTCATTTTAACTAAGATGAAGTTTAGGCCATGTTTGGCAACATAAATAGCATTAGTTAATCACGACAAGCTAAGTTATCCCCGTGTGATTTCACATGTAAGATTAAAATCTACCATTTAACTTATGCACATGCTTATTTTAGAGGTGACATTTGCCGATGATGTATTGATATTTTTCACATGTCTTTTGTTGAGCTGTCAACTTCCCTGAGCTACATGAATAACAAAGTCAAACAACAAGCCTCAGCATCTGAAAAAAGAGTAACATTGAAGTCTTTTTACAGTTTCCGTGTTTCCATTTCTAATATTATTGTTTATCAATTTTATTTGAAACAACTCATCTTACTTCTCTCCTTGAAACAACGGAAAAAGCACGAAAACAGAAAGATGAAATTTCAGAAAACACGCTATATTACAGGGTGCAATTAGGTATGGGAGCTACAGTTTGGTTTATTACAACTGCCTGCCTAGTACATTCAATGCTAGAGAAAGGTAAAGATATATTGTTAATGTTAATGTTTTTTCATTAACCAAGTAATGTATTTTCTTGCCTACTTAAGCTATGTGGAAAGTTACATGAAGTCGAGGGATATTTACATGACGACAAGAGATCAGTTGAGTGTCTTTTCTGTCTAATAGGACTTAAAATGTTGCAAAAACTTCTTAGCAAAGAGAGTTGTACTTAGGCATTTGATTCCGATCAATATCTTGTTATTTCTGTCCATCTTTACTTGTCCCCTGTTGATTTGGCATGGAGATTAAAAAGTAGTAAATGATGGAGTAATTTTAACAAATTACTCTTTGAAGATAATAAATATAATAACTTGAAAAATATAATCAGGGAATGATTATAATTAATAATAAGGGTAAATTAGAAACTAAGTGTAAAATTATCTCTTGATTTCATAAAGTGAACAAGTATTATTAGACATCCCAGAATAGTATAGGGAACAAATAAAGATGGACGGAGGGAATATCTTGTAACGATCTAAAAGGCTAATTAGGGAATACTCATAGAGTCTAATATCAAGTGAAAAGTCCTTTTTCATTCGTGAGACTTTGATTGTTATGACAACATATGAATAGATTGTTTGTTTCCTATCACTATATAATGGCATAATCATAAATTTAAAGGACAAACCTATAACGGTACAAAATGAGACTTTTCGGCACTATGTAATGATGAATTTAAAGATATAATATAATGTAGTTTAAGTAACATGCGGGATAAATAGTACTATTGTATTTAAACTAACAACATGTTACTACTTTGAAATAGCTAACAAGCATCCAAACAAGCTGTTAACTTTTTATTTATTCAAATAAAAATAAGAACCTGGGAAAATGCGAGGATGCTTTGTGCATCAGCTTGCCTCAGTAGATTCCAATTCTTGTGCATCTTCACACTTGTCTTTGTCATTTCATTCCAATTCTGAATTTGTGGGATTGAATCTGCATGATTTGTTGTTGGCGGGTGATGGCGGTGGTGGAGTGGGTGGTGGGATTCGACTCCCGGGGTTGTTAAAGAAATCAGGGGAAATGGTTGCCCGCAATGTGTTTGTTTAAGTGTCTGAATGTATTCTTTAGCTTTGTGAAGGATATTTCACTGTCATGTTGATTCAAGACGGTTAGATGTTCTACTTTGACTATGCATTTCACTTTCTGATTGAGATGCTTCTGGTTAACTGAAACTTTATATGGACATGTGGTAAGATCACCCAGGGGCACGTGCTAGCGCCCTTGACAGGACTATCATTGTCCGAAATGGATCGTCAATCTATGGCTAAGCCTCAACATGATCACCATGTGGAACATAAACATGATAGATTCATAATCAAATTTTGGAGTTGAGGGTCAGGGTAGTAAGGCTATCTAATACAATATTTTGGATTTGGTTTTAGGGCTTATTATGTCACACAATAAAAGGGTAGTCCGGTGCACTAAAACTCACACTATACGCAGGGTCCAACTACAAGTGTGTATTATACCTTGCATTTCTGCCAGATGTTGTTTCCGAGGTTTAAACCTGTGACCTGCTGATCACACACACAGGAAAGAAGATATTTTTCTGACTTCATAACCTTTTGTTGTGATTCAGAAATTAATTGCGCCTCAATTTCAAACGAGTTGAGGTCGGACATTTGAACCATCTTCGATGAGTTAGTTTCTAGAATCCTTAACCTGCATATTAATATGGAGCTTCCTTGATATTATCACCAAATAATACAACATCCTCAGTGTAGTCCCATTGAGTGGTATTTGGGGATGATAGAGCGTACACAGACCCTACTTCTACCTCTCTTCAAAACAAAAACAGTTTGGAGAAAGACGTAATGGAAGTACAAGTGACAATAAAAAATAACCAAAAAAAACAGATAGTAGTAAAAGAGTACTACAACAATAATCTTTAAATCACATTACATGAAACAACAAATGAAGGAGCAAAAATTTTTGGGGCCCACGCAGAGGAGTGAGCAATAAAATTTTAGGAGGCAAAGTAGACACCAGAAATTTAAGGTGTTTACCCAGAACTTTTGGGCTACGTCCACAAATCAACAATTCTATTATTTTTTTCTTCTACTTTTACAAATAGTAGGCACAATTGTACGCCTACTTCTACTATTAATAGTAGGCTCTCAGAGATAAAACCAAAAATAGTCTCACTATTTTTGTCACTCACTATTTATTTTAGAAAAATATTTCCTAAGCACACACTCTATTTTTCTTCACAGATTATTTTATTTTATAGTATATGATATACCTCACAGAAAAATAGTCAATGTTACATGAGAGAGCAAAAACTCCCAATTTATAAAGAAAGGAAGACCATGCCCATGTCACTAATGACATAGGTCAATATTACATTTTCAGCACTTTGTAGTGTGAAAATATTTGGTGGCCAACTACCAATGCTCAATTCAACATTTGCAGCAACAATTTTTGGCAAGATCTCTTTTAACGTTAAAAAGATTTTGTGGTTGTTTTGCCCATTGTTGACCATGGGGCTGGACCTCACAAAAACCTAGAAGAGTATTACTATGCCTTCTCCATACAACATAACTAATCTACCCACCACCCTATACAAGGTTCGTTTAAATTTTAGGTGGCACCTTCTTATCATGCAAGACTCTGAATGCGAGCCTCCATTTCAGTTACCCTGTACCAATATGATGAGTGAATTCCATGTCAATTCCAAGATACTTGAAACTATGTCTCTTTTGGATGACCTGTACATCAAGCCTCACTTCCACATTAGCCTCATATATTATATCACTGAATTTGCACTCGAAGGGGTCGTTTGGTTTGAATATAAGTTATGATGGGATAAGTTATAATGAGATAAATTATGTTGGGAATAGTAATGATAGGATAAATTATGTTGAGGTTATTTCTCATTGACTGTTTGGTGTGTTGGATTAAGAATATTATGCTTGTTTACAAAAATACTCTTGACTTTATTAGTTTTTAATGTATTTTCTTTGCTAACTTTAATTATTCAATATTCGTTTTTAAAATAAATCTTTCATCTTATTTAGCTTAATAAATATTTTTAAGTATGCATTTAAAACAAAACTTTTTAAAAAAATTAATTGACAAATAGAACTTGCATTTCTAAGTTTGTTAAAGTAAAAAAGGATTTATGAAAAATCAAAATATTAAAAACATAATAATTAGTCAATAAAAATTTTACTATATAGTGTAATTTTTTAATAGAAAAATATGAAGAAATATTATAAAATAAGGAGTGAAGGTTTTGAATATTATTATATATTGTATTAAAAATAATGTAATTATATGTACAAAATAAGGTATAAAAAATGATAAAGGGAAGGGTACATTTGTCATTTTATAAATTTATTCCATGTCAATTTGTCATGGGATTATTATACCATTCCTTAGAAGGGATAACTTATCCTTTCTAAGCCAACCAAACGGACATTTAAGGGGGGATAAAATTTTATCCCGGAATTATTTTCATTTATCCCTTACACCAAATGACCCCTAAGTACTTAACCTTCATCTTACCTAAACCCTTTAAACTTTAGGGTCTATCTCCAAATCTCCAAAAAAGTGTTAACTCTATTGCGAGTCTCATCAATCAAAACTATGTCATCCACACTAGTCTTGGCTTCATCATACATATCCTTAGTCAACCTAGTCACATATATATCTCTGGCCTCTAAACATCACCATAGAACCTCCTAGAATTTTGTCAAAAGCCTTTTCTAGGTCAATAATATATAACTCATTCTTCCGCTTCCTATACTGCTTCATCAGTCGTCTTATGAGATGAATGGCTTCTGTAGTTGAGCCTCCTAGCATATATCCAAATTGGTTCTCGAAAATAGTCACGACCTTCCTCACCCCCATCTCCACTACTCTCTCCTGTACCGTATCCATTATTTTTTAATGGTTGATTTTAACATGTATGATCATTTTCTTAGCAAGTATTGTTTAAGTACTTCAAACCTCCATCTTTTATTTTCACAAGCCAAGATTTATTAAACGAATTGTCATTTGATATTATTTTATCAATAGCTCTTAAAAGGTTTATCAGTTCAGGACCACCTTTACATTACCTTCAATTATTGAACAAAAAAATAGTTCAGGACCACCATGAACTTGACACCTTTTGCTCTGTGTACACCTTTTCGCACTATTACAGATATGAAATAATGGTCAAAATCGGATTCAATTATCGCACTATTGTTGGTACTAGTTATCCCCCCCGAAATTGGTATATAGCATTCACTCGCTAAACAGCGACATAACGAAAAGCACAAATACACTCTCTTTTAGGCACATGAGAATGAGAAAATTTGAAAAATCAGCTTCCAAGTAGGGTATCTTGAAACAGTTAATTGCCATAACCAAATACTATAGTTTATTTGTACAAAACTGTATATTTCTTCTTACTTCTTAATATTTCATACATATTTTACCTTATATAGTTTCTTTCCAACTCAAATCTATAAATGAGACTTGACTAGAATTCTATTATTTTATCCACTTAAAAGATTTTAGTCAAAATAGTGGGAGTTCAAAGTATAAATTTTCTTTTTACTTGTAAAACGTAATGTGTAAATTTTCTTTTTATATCTTATATAGACAAAAAAACTATTTATTTCGACGATGTACTTTTGTTTTTCTGGCAAAATCTATAAAAAAGAGTTTGCTAGGTCTATTATTTTTAGCCAAAATAATGAACTTTTAAAGAGAAAAGGATCAAAATTGTCCCTTATCTTTGAGTTAAAAATTATAATAGTCCGTATCTTTTAACATGGAGCACTAATAGTCCTCATGTTTCAAGAATTGATGCACTTTTGATATGCATAAAAACTTCCATCCAATTTTTAATGGAGCTTCTCTTTCACTTGGGAAACATTTTCACCATTGCCTACCAAAGCTCCCCTTCTCCCCTCATACATCCTAGAGTAGCTATTTTCCATAATTCATAACTTAATTCACCTCTATGAGACAAACAAAATCAATCTAAAACACTAACTAGAATTCTCAATTAAATTTAATTGGGAGGGTATTATGCATAATGATTTCTGCATTATCTGCACACAAGCTGTTCAATCAAAGGACAACAGCTCGGCAAGATGTATTAAAAGTAATTGGTGCATTTTATAATTCCTTAGTGAGCAAAAATTGCTCCAGTTTCTACAGAAATCCAAAACTAGCAAAGAATTGAAGAAGACTCATCGGACTTCATGTATTTGAAAGCTTACAAAATCCAAACTCTTATTTCCTACTACTTTGATTCAATCTTCATTGATATCAAGACATGTACAGGATTCCTTTCGAGAAGTTAAGCACAAAGTTGAGAAGTGTTTTCTGTCCATTTCCACATCTCAAACAACAGGTTTTGTGTGCAAGTGATGTCTGTTGGAATGGTGGAAAAGTTTTCCATTTGAGAAGCTCTGTTAAAAATTGGATGGAAGTTTTCAAGCATATCAAAAGTGTACCAATTCTTGAAATATGGAGGACTATTAGTACCCCATGTTAAATGACAAGAACTACTTTGATTTTTAACTCAAAGATAAGGGACAATTTTGATCCAAGGCCGACGACGGAAGCTCGGGACGGAGCCGTATGAGGCGGAAGTCTCACGTACGGTTCTCTGAGAAGGGAGTG
>JAPFFP010000098.1:2087290-2097970 GCA_026153255.1 Solanum medicagineum
TCCAAACAGGAACAACCGATTTACAAATCTCATTAACCACAGAATTTAGTGAGCGGCGCCAAATCTTTCTATGGATTACTTCTTTCGCCTCTTTCGCCGTCAAAGTGCCTATGGTACCAGTTCATATTTGGTTACCTTTTTAGATGTAATGATTATTTGTTTCGACAGTGTATTTATTCTTTTTGGGTCTAAATTAAATCTGTCAAAAAAGGAATAAACATACATTATCAAATAAGTTTGTCCATAACTCTGTTAGATTGAATGAAGTGGATATTTATTGTATTTGCCAAGAAAAACCAAACTAGAAAAGCTATATAGTTGGTCTAGTTTTGCTTTTGATGAAAATCGAATCAAAATCCATGAACACCCCTATTATAAACGACAATAAGAACAAATCATAACAAAAAGTTTCATCATATATACGACTCAAATATTAACGCAAATTGATTATGTGCCCATACATACAATTACTTATTCAACATTACAATTACAAGAGATAAAAGTATAAGTTATAAGCTTCCCTTTCTGTCATAATGCATTTGATCGTGAGACACTGAGTTCTGATTATCTTCTTTGGTACAATCAGAAGTTTGACTACATGAACTTTCACTTTTTTGTGAAATGTTATCTTGAAAACTCTCATCACGAGGCATATCTTGCCTCGTTTTTCCTAGTTGGTCAAGTTCAGCTGCCACCTCCTTCATAGATGGCCTTTTCCTTGCATTAATATATAAACATCTCTTGGCAAGTTTGGCCACCGCAAGAATCACATGTTCATCCTCAACTTCTTTTACAATTTCAGGGTCTACAATCTCAATTGTACGATTTTCTTTCAATGATAATGTGAAACGAATGACCAAACCTGGATCTTCTGGTTTGTTTGAAGCGACAACTCTTTTACTTGTTAGAAGCTCTGCATAGACATCACATTTGTCTGTAAGTTGACCTGATGGGAAGTATTCTGGATCTATGTAACCAAAATGTACCCCCTACCTGTGTTGTTAAATGAGTCTTGTCAATAGACAATAATCTCGATAGTCCAAAATCAGAAACCACTGCTCTAAAATTATCGTCTAGTAATAGATTTTATATCTCTCTGAAGAATGGGAGTAGAAGCACATGAATGCATGTAAGAAAGTGCCCCTGCTATTTCTGCATCCATGATAATATTATTGCTGGGGGCGGAAGAATCTGATCATCCAACTCAGACTTCGAGACAATAGGGTTAGAACTGTGATTGAGGTTTCCATGAATATAGGATGACAAGGTTCCATAAATTCATCTTGATAATCTAAGAGAAATGGCCTGTAGAGAGTTATACAATACCCAATCTTGATAATCTAGCATCTGTTTCGCATTACTCGACTCACAAAGGTAACTGTCAGGAGTATTAACACAGCGAGTATTCTTGGGACGACGATTCCTTTTTGGACTTGCACACTCGTCCATGTCTCTGGAAATTTACAAGTAATAATCATAAAAACTGAGATAAGTAACCTAGAAAATATAACATGTTACTGAAACAAGTTAAATTAAAGGGGTATTGTTATATCGTTACTCCCTTTGTTTCATTTTACATGTCTTAATCTGATTTTGCACCAAGTTTAAAACATAAGAATACTTTTGAATCTTGTGATATTAAACAATAGGTGCCGTAACATGTCACGACCCACCAGTCTTCCATAAAAAGAAGGAAGAATCTAGAGTCAAGAAGAAAAATTAGAAGACTCTAGAACATTACGGATAAAACTTGAAGCTCCTAGAAGACTCTAGAATGTTGTAGAAAAATCTTGTTAACACTTAGAAAAATCTAGAGATATGTAGTCAATACTTGGAAAGTCTTAGAAAATAGAATATTCTAGAGAGAGGACCTATGTGTAAATATTGAAGGACTTAGGAAGTAATTATTATTTACACTTTAGCCCCTAAGGAGTAGTATAAATATGAGGGCTATCAACTAAGAGTTGTAAGCAATCTTCCAAGCAATACAAGTCTTCTTTCTAAAAAAAAAAGCTCTCGCTTGTCTTCTTTAATCTAACGGTCTAGTTGAAAAGGCTTACTTGAATTTACAAGATCGTGAAAGAATCACGAATAAGTTGTCAAGTGCCGCAAGCCGCAAGGAAGCCTTAGCTAAAGTTCTAAGTCCGTGGCAAATAGCTCTTTAGACACCCCATGTCATTCCTATAAGGGAGTCTTATTAAGCATAACGGAATTACAAACTTAATAAATATAGAAACATGAAATTCTTTGTTAAAACAGAGTATAAACAAAAATAAGATGCATATGTTAAAATGGAGATGGTAACATATACAAGTTAAATCCGAAAAAGGAAAAAGAGAAATGGGCAGGGAATTAGTACCTTGGCTTCCATGAGGAAGGTAAGGGTTGCCTTGAAAACCGGAAGAGCAATTGCATCGGTATCCCCCAGCAGGTCTAGTAGCATCATCGATGCACCTACTGTTCTTTCCACACGCATAATATTTTGGCCTTCTCATGGCTTCGTGGCAACTAACATTGCCAGTTACCATCCTTCGTTCATAATAATCATCTTCATTGCAGTAACTTAGTGAAGTCGAAATCAGAACTGCCCTTTTCCACAATTAAGAAATAGGTGCAATCTATAGATGTCCAAGATGTTTCCGCTGTGTTCATTGTTTGTATGTCCACAGTGAATTCTCTTGGTACTATTTTTGAAAATTCAGACTGATTATTCCCAGTGCAATAGGATGATGAAGCTGAAGAGGATGAAACATTACTAGTAGAGTTGCCAGAGAAAGAAGCACATTCACTTATAATGTTGTGTCCGCTACCAGTGTCTAAATCTTTGATGTAGGTATAAATGTCACACCCAATGGCTACTATGTTGTTCTTGTTGAAAATACTGAAATACTCACCGCTGGTTGTAAATGTTCTTTCCGGATGATTTGTTGTAAGGGAAAGGAATGAAATTAATACCACCATGAGTAAAAGCAGTGTTGTTATTGCAGCTCACTTCAAATTCTTGGTTGAAGTAACACTTGTTTCCTATTCCAAATGGATAAGGAATGGTTATGTTGCCGCATCTTTCTTATATTGCTGATGATGATCATATTCTTATAGCTGAAACTTGTGTTGTTTCTCGACACAACAACAACAACATTATCCAATGCCTTAAAGGCTCCCGCCCATTGCGCGACTGTTTCCGGATGACCCATTGTTGTTTCTCGACAAATCAGAAAAATGAAAAATGACCACATGCTCACTGGTATGTACTACTTCCACACTCATCATATCTTACAATGGAACAATTCCGCAACTTACAAAAATACTTTTCAAATAGAATCAAATACTTCCACTTCTTGACAAATGAAAAAAAGTAATTACTTTAGAGGTGGAATCCAAGTGTCCTGCTTATTTTTAGGAACCAAATTCATTAAACAATGTAAAGAGAGAAATAAATAAAAGCATTTCATGGGTTAAAAAATAGAAAAGTAGTGTTGTGCATTCTCTTTTGATAAAGCCACTTATGTCATAGGCTTCTTTTAGTGGATATCTTGGTGAGAATGGTACTTTAATTTTTATTATGGTTGTTTCTTAGTCGGTGTCTGGTATTCGATTGATTTAAATTTGATATGTAGCTTCACTATATATGGGTTCATGGAAATTCAATTACTTCTCCAATTCGGTATTTTTATATTAATAATTATACTAGTTTACAAATATTTGGCTATGAACTCCATTATTATTATTATTATATTTTTATATTATTATTCTGTTAATCTACTAATTTGATTCAAATGAATTACTTTGAATTATATGATCTTAAATTAAAGATACGTGGAATTATTTGTTCTATGACTTATGATCTTTAGCTTTTGTCCAAAACTCTTAAGTTGTGTTCAATGAGAATCTGTGGTTTAAATTTTGAACAACCCATTATTCACTATTTAATTATTTGATTAACTCTTAAGATTTCCTTTTGTCAAAATCAAGAAAAATGGACGGAATTGCATAATATCTATTGGAGTTTTCGTCAACTCAACTAATAATTATTATCTCAGAAAGTCACTTATAAAGAAAATTGGAATCAAGAAAAAAGAAACAACTTTTTGAGATAATAACTCAATGGTCATTAGAGAAATCAATCTTTTTTTAACCAGAGATCAATAACTATAAACGATATTCCATAGATAACGCAGAGGTGTTGGCACAATTGATTTGCGACAACATTCATGATAACAACATTTATCTATTGTAACCTTACTATTTCACTAGTGGAGTCTAGAAACACTCAGCTAAAGAAAAAACATATCAAAGCAGATCGAAAAAGAAAAAATCTGTTCAAGAATCATGACAAGTTGACCTATATAGATCAGCTCAGTTCGATTTTTTGAAGTTCATCGTTTGACTATTAACTTATTGGTTATTGATCGTTATCGCTTCGAGTACTGATTTAACCGTTAAGATTTGATACAAAGTTTTCTTTATTAAAAAATTATTTAGAGAAAAGGTAACAGACCAAATTAACCATAAGTTAACAGATTGCATGTTGCTTTGTTAAGAAAAAACCTAAAATCGCTAAAACTGATAAACTCAAAAATTAAAACCGTTAATCAAATAGCAAAATCAATAACCCATTATAGATAAACCAATAACTTTTTCCATCCATCATCACTATAAGCACATCTAAATATGATTCTCCCAACCAATGAAGCTATAGTCACTATATCATGCAACACTTGACTACTAAAGTATTTAACAAAACTTGAGGAGTTTATTGGTTTTCTTTTCCAAATACCCTACAAAATGATGGTAATATGATAATAAAAAGTAAACAAGAATGACTTAAAGACACATCTGCAACTGCTTCTGCACAAAGAGACTTCTTTAATCCAGCTTCACTGAAGAGAACAAGTAATGTACAAACCAGAAAGAGGAAAGGAACCCGACTGTGCCTGTCGCGAGCATGATGGCAATGACCATGAAGAGGGAATATCCCAGGTAAAGGGTGGCGGAAACAGGGCCGCTCAAGCTCTTGAGGTCGAAGATTAGATAGTTGATGGAGTATAGAAAAATGTATATAGCAACTGAACCGGAGGCAAAGAAGGATTTCCACCACCATTTCCAGTCCTCCACACAAAGATGCATGTAAGTCAGAACAAGAGAGACCTCAGCACAGACAACGACGAGAAGGATCATGACAATGAGGAGGAAGCCGAATACATAGTATACACGACCCATCCAGAGACTCGACATGATGAAGAAGAGCTCAATGAACAGAGTACCGAAAGGAAGGGTGCCTGCACCCAAAACTAAAAGCCAAGATGGATATTTTTGTGGTGGGATTTCACGAGGGATCTGGTTGGTTCGGACTGGGTATTCAATGTGAGGAGCCTTTGCCCCAAAGTAACCACCGACCAGCGTTAGAGGAACAGAAATGCAGAACCAAAGTAGAATGAGGACGACAAACAGAGAAAATGGAATGGCTCCTGTGCTGTGACTACCCCATAGGAGGAAGTTCAATGTGGTTAGAATGAGAAAAGCAATTCCGGGGAAGAAACAAGCAGCTTTCCACGAGACTGAAACCCAGCCCTTGTGATCGCCACAGAAGATTGTCCTCCAGAGACGAACAGCAACATAACCAGCTGCAACACCAAGAATCATATAAAAGAATAGCATACCGGTAATCAATGTTCCACGAGAAGCTGGGGACATAAATCCAAGGGCAGCAAACATGATAGTCACAACACCCATCCCTAAGATTTGAACCCCATCTCCAACCATTGCACACAGAAGTGCTGGATTACTTGGAGCCCTGAACACATCACTCACCACAAGTTTCCATCCGGATAACTCCTCATTCATCTGTGCTTGAGCCTCTTTGTCAAGTTCCTCATACTTTGTCAGATCCCGCCTGACAGTTCTCAATAAGATTACAAGCACAATTCCAGCCAAGAAAGTAATCACCATAAGGGAGTTAAGGATAGAGAACCAGTGCACCTTCGCACCTTCCATCTTCAAATAAGCATCCCATCTTGATGGCCACTTGATGTCGCTTTCCACAAAGTTCACCTCGTAAGTAAAAGACACAGGCTCATTTTCTTTAATAGCCATGGCAACAGTTGTAGGGTCGCACTTAATTGGGGTCGGGTATTTATTGTACATTTTCAAGTTCTTTGCTGAATCAGGGGCATGCTGAACACTACAAGGAACAACCTCAAACCCAACAACCATGTAACCAGGTGCCTCGGATCCATCCTTCCCAACTGTCGAGATCACCTCAGCTCCATCCCCAGTACCCATAACCCGAGCCACATTGGTCTCTTCATACTTATGAACAAGAACTGTAAACTTCAAGTGATTAAACACGTAATACGCATCTTGAACCTTGATCCCAACGGGATAACCAGTCCACCGCAAGAAATAACCTTCCTTTCTCGTATACCGAATAGCAGGCAAATTATCAAGAATCAAATTCACTTGATACATCTCATCAATCCTCTTCTTCAAAAGCTTAAACTCCTCACCAGACAAAGGTTTAGTTTGACACACGAAAATCTCAGTCTCATTAGTATACATCTTAAACCTATAAGGAGAATTCTCAATTCTATCACCCATAAGAAGCTCACCAAGATTCTCAGCACTATCCTTCACACCCTCTTGGGGTTTGCAAAAAGGCAAACTATAATAACTATAAGGCAGCTCAGTGTCAATTGATGTCAATGAATTGACCTTAACATTCAAAAAATCACCAACCCCATATTTATGAGGGTAACTTCCAGGCAGATAAAACCCATAACCCAACTCAAACACCAAGCAGATTAACAAAACCCAAATCTTGAATTTGTCAAAAGATCTCATTTTTAGTGGTTACTTGATCAGATCTGGATGACCCAGATCAGGAACTGTAAGTAAAATACCAAAATCAGTGGAAATTCTCAACAGGGTTTAACACAACAAATAAGAAAAATCAATGGTTTTGGGATCAGATAATGTAGTTTTAATTACTAGTAAGCAAGTAAGAATTGCAAAAGAAGAACATGAAGATATGCAGAGATATAACTCACCTCCGAAAGGGGACTTCTGAGGTCTACAATGGAGAGTTTGTGGAGTGACAGAGGAAGAAGGAAGAGAGATCTGAACGGAAAGAATTTATATATATTCCGATTTCCTCGTCGGTGGGAGATTTCGGACAGACTTTTGGGGCCCTCTCTACAAGGAAAAATGACTTATGTCCTAATCATCAAACCCAATTGGCGGGGGGTGGAGAGGGGGTCTGGCGTGGGGGTTGGACATTATAATAATTCATTTTTATAATAACTCTCTAGGGATAAGTAATTCACGGCAAGTTCAATGTGATAAGTTTGATTCAGAATTCGCAAGAAGTTTTGAATTTGAGACTTCTTCGATATAGAAATTCTAAGTCCAAACTATTAGGCCATTTCAAAAGGTCATCTCGACTAATTTAATGAAATAAAATAATATAAAAGTTTGACTTTTCAGGAGTTTCTTTTTTGAAATAATTATATCAAATGATCATGTGGTGATTTCAATTAACAAAAAAAAAAAAGGCCATTCAGTGTATGCTTAGGGATTGTGTAGTTTGAATATAAGTTATGATGAGATAAGTTATGTTGGATAAATTATTTTGGGATTAGTAATGAAGGCATAAGTTATGTTGAGGTTATTTCTTATTGAGTGTTTGGTGTTTTGGATAAATTTTAAGAATATTATGCTTATTTACAAAAATACTCTTCACTTTATTAATTTTTAATGTATTTTCTTTGCTAACTTTGGTTATTCAATATTCGTTTTTAAAATAAACCTCTCATCTTATTTAGCTTAAATATTTTTAGGTGTGTATTTCTATAATAATATTGTATGCATTTAAGATAAAAAAATTTAAAAAAATTGTATGGCATTTTTAAGTTTGTTAAAGTAAAAAAGGATTTATGAAAAATCAAAATATAAAAAATATAATAATTAGTCAATAAAAATTATGCTATATAGTGTAATTTTTTAATAGAAAAATATGAAGAAGTATAATAAAAATAAGGAGTGAAGGTTTTGAATATTATAATATATTGTATTAAAAATAATGTAAATATATATATATATACAAAATAAGGTATAAAAAGTGATAAAGGGAAGGGTACATTTGTCATTTACAAATTTATCTCATGACAATTTGTCATGGGATTATTATACCATCCCTTAGAAGGGATAACTTATCCCGGAACTATTTATTAGTCCCCGGATAAGTTGTCCCTTCTAAGTCAACCAAACGGACATTTAAGGGGGAATAAAATTTTATCCTGAGATTATTTTCATTTATCCTTTACACCAAACGGCCCCTTAGTGTACATTTCCATATAGACTATAGAGTGTATCATAATATATATTCAGTATATAACTTACGTATAAGTAACCTATATTGTATAGCTAGTGTATACTTTCTATGACTTTTGGGAAATTATATTGTATAGTCAGTGACCTTTTGATTTTTTTTATATAAATAACAATAATTATATTTGTTGTGCATAAATTAGTTTATTCTATACATTTTGAAATTATCTCTTTTCTAGTGTGAAAACCTCAAAATCAGAAGTAGTAGAATTGATTTTTATAATAATAAAATAAATTTAAATTGTGAGGCATTTTCACTATATAAGAAAAAGTTACTCCCTCTGTTCCATTTTATGTGACACCCTTTAACTTGGCACGGTGTTTAAGAAAAAATGAAGACTTTTAAAACTTGTGGTATAAAATCATTCTTAGATATTTGTTTCTGAGAATCATTTCATTGTCAAAAGGGGTATTTTAAAGGTAAATCGTTTCCAATTAGAGTAAGGTGACATTATTTTTTGGACGGACCAAAAAGAAAAGGTGTGACATAAAATGGGATCGAGGGAGTAAGATAAGTATGTGTGTGTATATATCTTGAATAATTTAATAAAATTTTTAATTTCGCTATTGAGATATATTTTTAATGTCTAATGTAAGTGATTTATTTTCACATTCAAACCAAGTGATTTTAGTAATCTTATTTTAATTTATTAATACATTGAATGAATGTCTATTCCTTTTTTTTTTTAATGAATACATTGAATGTCTATTTTTATATAATTCTTGTGCTTTGAACCATCTAAATGTCACAAGCATTTATTAAATATTGCCTATAAATGCGTTTTTACCAAGTAAAAAAAAAAGATGAATTAAGTGAGTTTGTGTAGGAACAACTCATACACTTCTTTTTACACGTGAAGTTTTAAATATAATTTGACTTAGGATAAACTTTTTGGGGAGGTTTAAAGGAAATAAATGGGGAAAAAAAAACACAAATTTTTACTTTATAAGAGAGAGATAGTATTTAGAATAAAGATACTCGAAATAGTGTGAAGTGACTATTATATAGTGTTTGTGCATCTAACTTTGTTGTTAGTAATTGTCATATTAAAGATTGTACTAGTATTATTCATTTCGTGTTCAAATCTTGGGTCTGTTTCTGAATGGGCATGACGAGAAATAGAGATAAACTAAAGAAGTATCGAAGAGGATGATTAAACAAGGTATGATAAAACTTAAAGCTTGTCAAGGACAATGAGAATATGAAGGTCAAAAATTAAGCAAGAAAGTTAGTTAGTAGTCAAATAGTCAAGCGTTGTCTGATTTTTCTTATAAGTGTTTTATTATTATTGTCACTCGCATGTTATTCTATTCGTCAAAGTTTTATTATCTATTTTTCTCTTTGTTTTGATTATTGTATTATTTGTTATTGTTACTATTCTTTTCTCCATTACTTCCATCATGATTTCTTTTGGGATGATTTTTGAGACGAGAATTTCTCGGAAATAATTTCTCTATCTTTATGAGGTAGTGGTAAGGTCTGCATATATTTTTTCTTCCCTAAACCCCACTTGTGGGAGTTTCACTGATATGTTGTTTATTTCCAATATTTATATTACCATCTCCTGTAAAAAGGGTCATATCACTAGAACACTCATAAATGAACCATAAAAATGATATCCACACAACACTTAAACGCACCAAGAAAATGAAAACTCAAAGAGTTCTATGGTTTTATAATCGGGAAAAAAATCAAAGTATACATTTTAGAGGAAATATTTATCTTTTTTTGTCACCCAAAATATTTATCAAAAAATATTAACATTTTCTTTTTATAAAAATGTATATTCATGACTAAATGACTCAAAAAAAAAAAACAAAAAAAGCAAAAGATGTATCATCCAATCAAGCTAATTAATACAACACTTTTTGAGTAAGAATCTAAAGAAGAAAAACAGAAAATATAAAAGAAAACCCAAAAAAGTTAGTAAATGTATATTCATGAGTTAATTAAAGAAACAAAAAAAAAACAAAAAAAAAGTTAAACATGTGTCATCCAATCAAAAGTAATTAATGCAACACATTTAGACTAAGAATACTTATGAAAAAAACAAAAAATATAAAAGAAAACCCAAAAAAGTGAGTAATCAATTACGAAAAAAATAAACTACGGAAAAGATAGACTAACAAATACACCAAATAAAAAAAATCGTAGAACCAACTCATTAGAAACAAAAATATCCAAAACAAAGTGCAACAAATTCAAAAACCAACTTAATCAACTTTAACCAACAAATGAATCAAACCAGCAAAATATGGACAGGTGGGATTCATTGCCATGGAAAGAGAATAACA